>JALIZF010001156.1:0-172085 GCA_029948255.1 Telmatactis stephensoni
AATTTCAAACGTTATTCTTTTGAAGTACGAGTCACATTGTCACCGTACATTACGATCAATTGCCCATTCATTATTAAGATACCACATAGAACTTGTATCCAAAAAGTGATGGTACCATTGGTACCATTCGTGAACACCTTCAAGCCCCTGCATCTCTTAGTCTAAATGCCATTCAAAACAGGATACCCAATGCCTTAATTTCACCATTAGACAAAGTCATTTACCAATGGTGATTTCAGTTTACCAATGGTACCATTGGTACCATTGGTAAGCCAAGCCGGAGCAATTGATACCACAGGAATCCCAAACACTTAACACAGGATACCCAATGCCTAATTTCACCGTTAGACAAAGTCTTTTACCAATGGTGATTTCAGTTTACCAATGGTACCATTGGTACCATTGGTGAACACCTTCAAGCCCTGCATCTCTCAATCTGAATGTCATTCAACACAGGATACCCAATGGTCTAATTTCACCATTAGACAAAGTCATTTACCAATGGTGATTTCAGTTTACCAATGGTACCATTGGTACCATTGGTGAACACCTTCAAGCCCCTGCATCTCTTAGTCTACATGCCATTCGACACAGGATACCCAATGGCCTAATTTCACCATTAGACAAAGTCATTTACCAATGGTGATTTCAGTTTACCAATGGTACCATTGGTACCATTGGTGAACACCGTCAAGCCCCTGCATCTCTCAATCTGAATGTCATTCAACACAGGATACCCAATGGTCTAATTTCACCATTAGACAAAGTCATTTACCAATGGTGATTTCAGTTTACCAATGGTACCATTGGTACCATTGGTGAACACCTTCAAGCCCCTGCATCTCTCAATCTGGATGTCATTCAACACAGGATACCCAATGGTCTAATTTCACCATTAGACAAAGTCATTTACCAATGGTGATTTCAGTTTACCAATGGTACCATTGGTACCATTGGTAAGCCAAGCCGGAGCAATTGATACCACAGGAATCCCAAACACTTAACACAGGATACCCAATGCCTAATTTCACCGTTAGACAAAGTCTTTTACCAATGGTGATTTCAGTTTACCAATGGTACCATTGGTACCATTGGTGAACACCTTCAAGCCCCTGCATCTCTTAGTCTAAATGCCATTCAAAACAGGATACCCAATGCCTTAATTTCACCATTAGACAAAGTCATTTACCAATGGTGATTTCAGTTTACCAATGGTACCATTGGTACCATTGGTAAGCCAAGCCGGAGCAATTGATACCACAGGAATCCCAAACACTTAACACAGGATACCCAATGCCTAATTTCACCGTTAGACAAAGTCTTTTACCAATGGTGATTTCAGTTTACCAATGGTACCATTGGTACCATTGGTGAACACCTTCAAGCCCCTGCATCTCTCAATCTGAATGTCATTCAACACAGGATACCCAGTGGCCTAATTTCACCATTAGACAAAGTCATTTACCAATGGTGATTTCAGTTTACCAATGGTACCATTGGTACCATTGGTGAACACCTTCAAGCCCCTGCATCTCTTAGTCTAGATGCCTTTCAACACAGGATACCCAATGGTCTAATTTCACCATTAGACAAAGTCTTTTACCAATGGTGATTTCAGTTTACCAATGGTACCATTGGTACCATTGGTGAACACCTTCAAGCCCCTGCATCTCTTATTCTAGATGCCTTTCAACACAGGATACCCAATGGCCTAATTTCACCATTAGACAAAGTCATTTACCAATGGTGATTTCAGTTTACCAATGGTACCATTGGTACCATTGGTGAACACCGTCAAGCCCCTGCATCTCTCAATCTGAATGTCATTCAACACAGGATAACCAATGCCTTAATTTCACCATTAGACAAAGTCATTTACCAATGGTGATTTCAGTTTACCAATGGTACCATTGGTACCATTGGTGAACACCGTCAAGCCCCTGCATCTCTCAATCTGAATGTCATTCAACACAGGATACCCAATGGTCTAATTTCACCATTATAGACAAAGTCATTCAGCAACCTTCAAGCCCCACACTTATCACAGGATACCCAATATGACTTATTTCACCATTTGAAATGTCATTTTTTGTAGCCTCTATGGTCACCAATGGTACCAATGGTACCATTGGTTTCATTGGCAATACCCCCCCAGAAATTTTTTTTTTAACCAAATACATGAAACTACAGAGTGAAACACTTATACATTTTTGTATTACATTTGTATGTACTCCCTGTGGATTTTTACCAATAGACGCCATTGTTGATCCCCCCCCCCCCAAAAAAAAATTTTTTTTTTTAACACAACATCAAAATACAGAGTGAGACACGTATTTGATAAATGTGATGTAAGGTAGTTATGTAATTATACCACAAGCAGAATGGGATGCACATTTTGTATTGCATTTGTTCGGACCTCCTGTGGAAATTATCAGCTAATGAGTTATATATTTTTGTATTACATTTGCATGGGCTTCCTGTGGAAATTTACCAAAAGACACCATTGGTAAAACATATTTCACCAATGGTATCTAATGGTGATTCTGGACAACCCTCGCCATTCACTGAGCTTGGCTGATGAAGGCCATACATTTGCCATATATTTGCCATTTATTGGCCATATATTCTGCTATATCTGGCTGTTATCTGGCCATAATATGGCCAATATGTGGCCATATATGGCCCAGATATGCTCCATATATGGAATTCATCAAAAAACGGATATTGGCCAGATATCAGTCAGATTTTGGCCATATTAGGGGCCAGATATTAATGAAATATGCGGCCAAAATATGGCCAGATAATAGCCATATAAAGACCATACATCAGCCATATAATGAGCCATATTATTTCCAAATATGGCCCATATATGGGCCATACTAAAATTTTGGTATGGGTGACAATCCTATCCTAACACCTTCCAGTGGTCGAGTGCAAATGTGACACTATGCTTGTGTTTAAATACTCCGTAAGTACTTACTGTACTTACCTACATCAAAGCTGTTCCATCATAGGTTTGTCTTTCATAATAAAATATCACTGTTATCACTGTTGATCAAATAGATCAAAGCACCATTAATATAGACCATTACAAAATAAATGTTGATCAATCCAATAGAACACTTAACTGGATAAAACAAAAGAAAAGCTGGTCATGGCCGGCTGGTTTCTTAGTCATGCTAGCCTTGTTGTCAAGCAAATTTTGATAACTGGTCTATAGAAATGAGATTATAAATAGCATTACAACAACAAATTCCACTTGAATATACCAAATGAATGTTTATCATTTTCAATGTCACCTATGGCTTGTGATTTTCAAACTTTTCTCGTGTTTCCCCAACATCATGCGTGCTCTATTTCACTGGTAGAGTCATTAAGAAATATATCTTCTATTGCTTAATTATCAGTGTAATCTAGCTGGAAGAGACAAGTATTCACCTAGTGTGACATCATTCTATTCTACACTAAAACAAACAAACAAAACAAAACAAAACAAAAACAAAACAACCACAAAAAAACAAGATGTCAAATAAAATATAAGACAAAACAGACAAATCGAGATGTTTTGCAATATCGAGGTGAAAAGGTTTATATAATTACTTGTATCAATTTATCAATTCTATTTCTGAGAATTATGAACCACTACAAAGTCAATTATGTCACTGTGACAATGAATTTGAACATTAAAATATACGTTATAATAAAGGTCACTGAGCTTAATTACAAGCCCATGCAGTTCACAGGAGACCAAAGGGCATACAAACCAAAACAAAGGCTTTTTAAAATAATCTTCATTTCAACTTTTTTCAAGGCTTAACAATAATGGGCAATTACCACAGGAAGCCCAATCCATTGGAATCAAGAACATAAAAAAACTTTAAAATTGAAATGGGAGAATGTTAATTGGAAATTTATAACGAAGATCATACAAAGAACACTTTGATCGAATTCTCGTGGAATGAAAATGAACACAAATAAAACAATCTTACCGCTAAAAATTTGCAAATGAAAACCAAGAGCTGAAAAATGAAGCTACCTACTTTTCAAATTTTTCATGGCAAAGCTCCCCTATAGGGGGGTAACCAGATAATCAATTCCAACATCTCGGCCCCAGGCCTCCCACTGTTTTACATCAGTCATTCAAAATGAGGGATAACATAAAAACCATTATTGCTAACAATAATACCCTGTCTTTCATGTATTTTCCAATACAACGAGTTTAGAGTGAAAAATATAGAAAAATTACAAAGACCTTGGTGAAACAAGATGTATTTGAGGAACTTCTAACAGGATATGGCTGAGCAACTGTCACTATATCAAAGCGATAATTGAAATGAGCCAGATATTTTTGTCATTTGAACTTTGTTTACGTTAGACCATCTAATTGGATTAATTTTGGCCTCAAGACAAGTTAGGGGTAGTCAAAAGCCCAGGGCGTCCTTTTCCCCTCTTTCCTTTCCCCTCCGCTCCCCTCCCCCCTCCCTGACGCCCTGGGTCTCCGAGGACGCAAAAAAAGTATTTAAAATTATTATTATTATTTAAATGGGAGCTCTGCTATTTAGGTAGTACCTAATTTTTATATTAATTTACACTGTAATTAAAATAAAGGCTTGACTTTTGATTCATTTTGAAAACTCAACCGTGACCTTTCTTGTGTGACTTTGAATACTAATTAGTTGGGGCGGAACGGTTTTCTCCAAAGGATGCTTACAGGCTCTCCCCTTCCCCCTCTTCCCTCCCCCTCCCCTCTCCTTGCCTTTCCCTCCCCTTCCCCAAGAGAACCTGTTCACAGGCTACTTGTTACACAGGCTAAAGGCGGTGTTACACGAGACGATTTTTGACGACGATTTTCAGCACAACGGCATTACTTTAAAAATCTTTCTCATGTAACATGACACTTGGAACGATTTTCCTTGCAATTTTCGCTTCAGTAACGCGTTGTGAGTTTTTGAATCCAAGTCAGAAACTCGCAAGACAAAATATTGCAAGTTGTTGCAACGTTGCGCAGAAAATTGTCGTTAAAAATCGTCTCGTGTAACACCGCCTTAAAACCTAGCTAAAACGTACCTGTGCAAACAAAAAGCCCAAACCAAAAGAGCATATTACACATTTATGCTCTCCTACCCTTTCCCACAGAATGTATATATTTATATTTATATTTATATGTATTTATTTTTGTATTTATTTATTTATTCATTCATTCATTCATTCATTCATTCATTCATTCATTCATTCATTCATTCATTCATTCATTCATTCATTCATTCATTCATTCATTCATTCATTCATTCATTCATTCATTCATTCATTCATTCATTTATTTATTTATATTTACAGAATATTAGTTTACTCGATCTGTTCGCATTATTTCGAAAACTGCTGTAAATGAAAGTTCCAAATGGCTTGTACTGCATGCATACTTGTTTTTATATCCGGAGCGACTAATTTGTGACTGAAAATTCATGACACAACAAATGCCTGAAGGATATTTTGTTGAAATATTTTCAAGTGAAATACGATATTCTTAGTGATCACTGCATGATGACTATAAACACACGTGTGGAAGATCCGAAGATGAGAAGATATTAAGCTTACTTCATATAAAGAACACCACATAGGTTTAAGCTATACGATATATGCGGCAATCAGCAATCCCTTACCCAAATCACTTCTTTTGACCAAAAAGAATCTCCTTTTGCAAGACTTTAGAAGGTTCTTCCGCTCTTGGAAGCTAGTCGAACTGGCGGTCAAAGGTGCTCCCGCTCGAATTGGAGCGAAACTGGGATCCTCAACCTAGAACGAACAACTACGGGTTAGCACATATTCAGTATAATAGTCAGAACAGATATTTACAATTACTTACTCATTGGCCTTAATGCCCTTCTGGTGGACTGGAAAGCTAGCCTTCTGCTGGTCAAGGAGTATCGCGAGTTATAAATTGCTAAATCCTCACGCACTCTGCCCACATGCTATATTAGCGATCGTATATCAAGAAATACAAATCCGCCAATCAGAGCGAAGGTACCATTTTACTTGACATTTGAGATGACAATTTTGATTGACATTGCTGAACAAATTATCTGATAGAAACCAGTCAAGGACCTCCAACTAGGAATAAATGTATGCTTAATATGTGACAAATGGCATGTTTTTACAACTTGAAGAACTTCAACCTCAAAAAGTATCGATGATTTTTCCAAATCCACAATCATTTCGTTTTAAACAGATAGTTGCACTTCCTTCCTTAGCGCTCCCTAGAATTTTCCGGTTTGTCACTTAAAAATTAATCCGTCCTAAAACAAAGGTCAATTCAAGCTGACGTAGAAGACCATAGGCTAATTCACTCGAAAAAGTTTTGTTTCGCAGTGTCTTGTTTCCGCTAGTTACTTTAATTTAAGGAGGCTCCCTATAGTTATAGTGGATATTGATACTAAATGAAAAAGTCATGTTTAAAATCAAGTTTGTTTGCATATTGACAGCTTATAGACCAATAATATTGAAAATTATGAGTTTTAGGATTTGTTGTAAGGGCCATGATCCCATGGATGTTACCATAGCAACGCTACAGCTTCCATAAAAAGGTCTCTTTTTACCAATTAAATTTTAATTGCTCATAAAGTTTCCACGGTAAAAGTTGATTTTTTAAAAATAATATGAAACTTTGCTTAATTTGTGATTGTATGATCGATTTAAAAAATATTCTGGACATCAGAATATGAGGTATTGTCAAATTTCGGTTTTTCTAAATTGAGAAAAATCTGATGTCAGGAAGTCAGCTAACTTTTGATAGTGGCTGTATGATAATGTGGAAAATAGATTTTATGAGTTTTAAAAAAGTTCACCGTAGAAAACTTGCGTTTTTACTCATTTTATTGAAACGACCTTCCTTAATGCTGACGTCACGTTGTTATAGCAACCTTTCGTGCAATGAGTTTCATATCAAACGGTTCCCTGATTCATGGTCTGTCATATGGTTGGCTGTACGGTTGTCAAAGTATAAATTTGAAGCAGTATATTATCCACTTTTTACCATTGGTATAATGGTCCTTGAAACTATAGTGAGCTACCTTAAGAAATGGTCTTCGGAGAACAACCAGAATCTAATCTGCCCTTTTTCAAGACAAAGTGACAGGCTACATCAAGTGAAAATGTGAGTACAGCTACTCCCATTTTCGCTTGGTGTAGCAGCCAAGAATACACTACTATAAATCATCCTAACAAACTGAAATCCAGCACACCAAAATATGCTAGACATGACCCAAATAAAGTTCGTTGTAAAGAGCACCTAAACTGACCTGCCCGAGTAAAATATATATATCTTATTATTATACAATTGTGACGTAAATTTACCAAATAAGGTATCGTTTGAGGGCCAATATGGGACGGTAATACCCTCTAGAAAACCGGTTTGCGTATTCGGCCCTGCGTGACGTCAAGTCTTCAAACCGGTTTCTTTTCCCCGCGCGCGCGCTGGTTTGCAAAAAGGACTGTTTAGACATCCGGTTTGCGTATTCGGCCCTGTATGACGTCAAGGCTTCAAACCGGTTTGAAGCGCGCGCGCGCTGGTTTTCAAAAAGGACTGTTTCGATATGATAATAAAAATACTGTTAAAAACAAAGCGAAAAAGCAATTGTATAATAAATCCTTTATTAGATATTTTCTTGTGTATTACGGGCTGACATTTTACTCATCGCTCGCATTTTGCCTCGCCTAAAGGCTCGGCAAAATACATACGCGACTCGTAAAATATCAGCCCGTAATACACAAGAAAATATCTAATAAGTGGTATTTATCGCTGGATATTTTTACTCGCTCCAGTCCTACTCACGCGATATTTTACTCGTCTATTATGAGTTGGATAATGTAAATCATTATCATCATCATCGGTCGTCGTCATCATCAGGTTTTAGCTATAGTGCTGGAGAACTTTAATAAAGTTGTTCATGAAGATACCCAGGAGATTAATTATATTGTCTAATTGTTACTTCCTTCCTTCCTTTTTTATTCTTTCTTTCTTTCTTTCTTTCTTTCTTTCTTCCTTCCTTCCTTCCTTCCTTCCTTTCTTTCTTTCTTTCTTTCTTTCTTTCTTTTCTTCTTTGTTTGTTTCCTTCTTTCTTCCTTTCTATAATTCCTTCTTTCTTTCCATTTTTTTTCTTTTCTTCCTTTCTATTTTCTTTCTTTCTTTCTATTTTCTTCTTTCTTTCTTTTTTTTTCCTTTCTTTCTTTTTTTACTTCTTTTTTCTTTACTTTGATTGCCGATATCCTCTTTGGTCGGCAAGATGGCCACTGAAGTATTAGCTGGAATGGCAGGAATGGACATGGGAGTTGGAAAATACAAAAAGTGCCACTTGTCAGTGATGTAATTAAAAAAATATTGGAACACATGGAAACTCCTTCTTTTTCCTTCCTCGAGAGAAGTCTGCATACAGCTTGTGTCATTTACTGAATCGACGCCTTTGTTCGTGAGATTGGTGTATGTATATTTGTTAATCATTTCGATTCAACTGATAACATCTATACTTGAATATTTATCATATCATATTTTTTTCAACAGCATTGAAGTGGGGAATCGAATACCACCAAGGCATCACAAGTGCGAATAGCACAAAAAGGTAAAAATATGGTTGAATTGAGTGAGAAAAAAATGTACAAAAAATGTACATCGATGGTACATCAGTACATTATATAATTACTTCGTATGCTCAATCAGCTTCTTCTATTCGGTTTGTTTTACATATTATGTAATATTCATTAATTAAACATGGTCAAGAGTATGGCTGTAGTATAGTTGTCGTTCTATGAAAAAATAGTGACAGGAAGGATCACCCTCTGATATATGCTTCATCTTTCTAGCACAGAACTAACGACCAAGTGCTCACGCCCAGTTTTATTGCACGAATGTTAGACCATTTAAAAGTACTTGAAGAAAAAGGGGAAGTGGTAACTGTGGCACGAGGCAAAGGAAGTCACCAAAACGTTAACGAGATCGTTTAGAGGGGGAAAGAAAGGAATCGACCAACATTTATCTCTGCCCAGATCAAAGTAAAGATTTTTTAAATTCGTCGTCCAAACTAAAAGACAATTTATACGAATGGTTGGAAGATGAAGTAAAGGGAAGTAAAGGGAAGATATAGTTACCTCTTTCCCAAGCCGGCAAATGCATTTGATAAGTATTATAACTGATTGGGCAGACAAAGGAAGATGAATTTATAGACGCATGGATCAACGTTACTATTTTTACATATTTTATTTTATTCGCTTATCTCCAGGGCAAGCAACATCTATTATTTGGCAAGTATTGTTACTCTTATCAATCAATACAATGTCTGGTCTATTGTGTGTGATTTTCTTGTCAGTCCCATAAAGAGCTTCACGTCTTGATTCTCTATCACAGGTTCAGGATTTATGTTCGTACCATTTTTCAGCATATGTTCAAGCCCATGTGCTCGACCCAAATCCCAATGGAGTGTTCTAGCAACTCCATCGTGTCTTTTTTTGTACTCTCTTTGTGCCAATGCAGTGCATTCACACAGTATGTGATTAACACTCTCATCTTTTTGATGGCACAACCGACATTTGGGATTGTCCTGTGATCTATCTATTTTGGTTTTTATAAGATTAGTCCTAATTGACTGAGTTTGAGCAGATACAATTAGGCTTTCGGTTTCTTTTTTCAAGCTTCCGTCTTTCAGGCACACCCAACTTTTATCACTTGAAACACTTTCAACCTCTCTAATAAACTGGCCATGTAGCTCTTTCTTCACAAGTTCTTGCATTCTTTCCTCTGTTTTCCTTTTTCTAAAGTCTTTCACATCTACTTCATAAGAGACACTGCTAATCTCTTTCCTAGCAGCCATTAAAAAGCGCTCTTCACGGTCTTGAATATATTTCATTAGGCCTAATTTGGCCTGATCAGAGCAATCTTCAACTGATATTAGTCCCCGACCACCAAGCTGTCTTGGTAAATTAAGTCTGGCAACTTTAAGAGAGCTATAAGTAAAATTTAAATTTTAAATTCATATTTTTATTATATCACCATACGATACATAATTTTTATGCTTTTTATATATTTTAGTGTTTTATTGTTTTTTTTTATCATTTTACTTTATACAGATATATTTTTGTTTTGTTTTCTTTTCATTCAGGGCCTCACTGAAAATCACTTGACGTGAGTGGGCTCCCTGTTTAAAGATTTATATCATTATTATGGGTCGCAACATTATCATTAATAACTTTCGCGTCAACCTGTCTTCTATCTTGCACGTTTAAGATAATGAAATTCATATTTTAAAAAATAAAAGTGAAAATGCTGATATTTTATTTTTTTTTCTTCTCTTTTCTCCTCAAGACTACAATTCGATAAGGAAGTACATTCCCCGATGTGGCTTGTTCTACCAAGACTGCTCTCGGTTTCCCGACAAAGAAAGTATTGTTAGGAGAGGGCTAGGGGGAGAACCGAGCGAAAACTATAAGATGAAAATATAAATCATGAAGCTTTTAATTTTAAATTTTAAATTTAAATAAATAACAAATGGAAAAGGAAGTTATGTAACAAATAGAAGAATGATAAGGTGTATACGTCAAACCAGTGTACTGGGAAACATTAAAGCTATCGAAGAAAACAAATGTATTATAAGAAGTATTCGCCATTAGACAGGATTGTAATCTCTCCTGTGGAATTCCTTTCCAGATCCTTAATCTGTTGCTTTAGCTTTGCCCACTTAGATTCAATGTTCTGGATGTGGACCCCAGTTCTTGGATCCACGAAATTCAAACTATGCTTTACATCTCGATGAAAGGCTATCTGCTGGGAGGTGGTGTTCCAGATAGCTTTATGCCCCGAAATCGTCAGTGTGTATCTCACTACCAGGTTTGAGGCACTTGTCAAGAATGGGTAGAATTGTCTCCCGGTCCTTGCTTGGCACAACTTGGTAGTAGCCTCGAGCAGGGGTGTACTTGGTCGTGATGACTCCAATGCAAATGTTATGGGACACCTCTTAGCAGAGCTGGTACCGTTCGAGCCTTGATTTGGTGTTTTCAGCTTACACCAACTTCCAACTAACAACTACTAACCTATACTAAGCTAACTATCTATATTTATGGACGTGATTCGTCATAGATTTACAATGTCAATCATGAACTAAAAGTAACTTTGTGATTGGTTAGAATTTAGGAATATAACTTAATGAGTTTAAGACTCATACCAAAATTTTAGGTCTAGATCAAGAATTGCATATAGTAAAAAGTTAGATCAAGAAATACTATTTGCAAAAATATGTGACAAAAGTAAAGAGTTTTCAACTAGTCCAAAGCTATATCCAAGAAAGAACAAAACAAGAAAGAAATCTTAGTTACAACTTGACTTGGGCGTAGACAGGTGTAAATGCAAAAGTGGGACGTACTATCCCCTAAAACTTAGCGAATAATAATCGTGCGAATCAGAACAAACTAATGTCGACAGTAGACGAAAAGTCTACCAAAGTTTCCTGCGTAATTATCGTGTAACTCAAAGACTTAATTACTGAACTATTTGTAGGTGTTAATTTAGTTTTTCATGTGAGAAGTAATTAAAAATAGTTCTGCACTGTCAATCATAAATATATCTTTGGATACAACTCGTTTTTTTGAAATATCGATTGATTATCGATTTATTGTCTCGTAACACAAAAACCCCACACCTCACTTGATGACCTACGTCCTCTGTGATACTACAAGTAAAAGAATTTAGGGACAAAAAAAAAACAGGTTGTCGTTGAATAAAGATGACGAACAAAATTTTATGATTCAGGTAGTGACCAGTTATTGATAATGACTGTTCCCTTAGTAACCAAAGTGGCTACGTACTAACGCTTGATTTTAATTTCCGAATAAATGAATGAAAGCAATATGATTCATTTTGATTCATTTATTGTGATTTATTTGAAAATGATAAATTTTTCTTTTCCCTGCAGATAGAGCAAAACCCGCCTTGAAAAAAAATGCGCGCGTAATCATTGCGCCTTGTTTTCTTTGAATTTTTCTCCTTTTTTATTTTTTCTTTCTACTGATAAATCCTTAATTTCTTTGCACCACATGCAATTCTAATCAAATCCCGGCACAGGTTTACACAGTACTTATACTTCAATGATGTTCATGTCTCTTTTTGCATACGTTCACAACAGAACTACTGCTGGCGTATGTGCTGTCACGTCAAATGTTTTAGAGCATGCGTGAGATTTCGCGGGCTTTCCCGCGTTCGAGTTTTGAACACATGCGTACAGAAAACCCATGCTATTTTTCTGCCATACAGGTAGCTGCCAATTGTAACCCGGCCTATCAACTACTACAAACTGAACAGTCAATTTCTTTCACTCACTCTTTAAGATGAATGATTGCCATAGTGGTTTAATGTTGTTGATAATGTAGAAGAAAACAGTTCAGTATTTTCATGAATTTTAAATTTAATTAAACCATTAACATAAAACTACATGTATGGGAAATAGGATGGGGCACTAAAGCCAATTAAGTAGAAGAAACAGTACAATCTCATGTCATTTTAAGTGCAAATTGATTAATTACACCATTGGTGTAATACTGGAGGTCAGTATTGATTTTTGGGCGAGGAGAAAAAATAAAACAAAGAAACAAAAATGCTAAAAGAACTGTTTAAGGTGGCTCCATATAGTTTTTTTTTTATTGATCATGCTTCCATTTTCACTTCATGAATTGAGCAACTTACTCTTGACCAACCAAAACGGTTTTTACACCAGTTATTGGACTTTAATCACAGTTTGATTTTTGTCCATTTCACTTCGAATAGTATTGTGACAGAAAAAAAAGATGAATGAAATCAATTTTACTATCATCTCGCGACATACAGCAGCTCCACATGTGCAATAAATTAAAAAAATTACCAAGCTGTTTTTGAATAAATTACATACATTAAAAAAATGAAATTTATTAATTGATAAGCTTACCCTAGTCTAATCACAATGATTTTCATGTCAGTATAGTTAAACTGATGTCAAGGATTTGTCAGTTTCATTGTGATTACGTATTACCATGACAACGATATAAAAATAAGACTGAAGTTTTTCTGAAATGTCTCTTGATTTCAAAGAATTCCAGGCACCCAAATACTATGTAACAAAGTACATACCAAGGGAAAGTAGATAACATAGAATCATACCTCTTTGATTGAAGGGATTTGTATAGGACATCGCACGATCTTGAGTACAATTCGGAATTAATAGGTACGAGTAATGTTTTGAAAGTTCTCAAAATACGACGAGCCTTTAGGCGAGTCCTATTTGAGAGTTTTCAAAACATTACGAGTAACTATTAATTCTGAATTGTACGAGAAGATCGTGCGATTTTTTATTTATAATGCACTATCGTTGCCATAGCGACTTAATAGGTACTCTACAGAGTACAATTAACGATATAATTGTACTCCTCTCGTCCAATCAGAATCGAGTAATTTTGTATAGTGTATTATAAGGAATAAAATTTGCAAATTTGAATTATTTATGATTTCGCGTTTTATTCGAAAAGAGCTTGGTAATTTTTTTTCTTTGCTTTATTATGTAGTTAATTGCCTATATAGTCCCTTGTCAAGAGCTGCACGAGTTTGAAAGACATTTTGGAAAAATTGATTTCAGCTATTTTAGTTTACCGTCGCTATGGCAACACAGATCAAAGTGAAATAGGCAAAAATTTAAACTTGCCTTTGATTTAATTCAAATAAGCTATTGTAAAAACAGTTTTTTTTGTAAGTAAGTTGCACAATTAGTGGAGTTAAAAACATAAGCATTGTCAATAAAAAACTATATCGAACAAAAGTGAACAAAAAACTGTTTAGAGCAAATACGAATAACCTAATTAAAAAACCAAAGTAAGACAATTTTTAAAGAATTTTAAGGACAAAACGAATTTTATTGACATTGATATAAATAAATATCAATAATCGATATTATATAAAATTAATATTAAAATTAATCCAGTAATAGTTTATCGTAATAGATAGTATAATATATATAATTATATAACGATGCTCTTATTATGTTTATCACTTATAAATGCGCAATTTTAACATTCAAATATAATCAAATTAAATGCGCACATTGTTATTAGTAGTAGTATCATCATCATCATTATTATTATAGCCTTGTAATTAATTTTTAAGTAACTTTTAAATGAATAACAAATTCTGAGGAGACATTTCTTGTGTTTTTTTTTTTCGTTCATTTTTGCTTTTTTCCGTCTCTTTTCCCTTTTTGAATTGAAACCAACCTCGATTGCAAAAACACTACCCTCGATTGCAAAATACTACCCTCGATTTCAGAATACTACCCTCGATGATACGATTAGGAACTCGATCTGCCAAATCGACCCTCGATTGATGCACAATCTCAGGGGATGGTCTAAAGGTGTGACGTTTAAAAAAACGTACCTCGTTCACTGGAACGTACTACGAAGACCAGAATCCTTGAGAGATCCGTTTACGTTGATGAAATATATTTCTTGGAACTCACGTTTGTATCACTGGCTCCTTCCATCACTTTCTTTCCTGCTCTATATGCCTCAATGCAAGTAGAGGCAGTTATTCTTGGCCATCTCTCAGAATACCACTTTGCTGATTTGTTTTGATCTTCTGTACCTTGGATTTGGCCTAAGGTATCAGGAGTAAGATTATGCATCAAATCTGTAACTTGTTGCTCTATCACAGACTTGTCTTCAAGATTATAATCTTTATACGTAATGACTAACTGTGTCTCCCACATAGCAATGTTTTGCTGATCAACAGAAATACCCTGTAAATTTCGAACAAAGTTGCTTATGTGGCTACTTGAGACTCTTCTGTATTCTTTTGGCCTTGGATCAAAAATCTATAACTTGTATCTTTTTCTTTTTTGACTTTGACGGATACTGTGCATCTGATAGCCGCTGTGTTTTTTTTTTCTTTTCTTCCCTTTATTCCATGTGCATTCTTGGCTTGTACAGGGTATGGTTGTTTTTGATCCATGTTTTCGCACATGATCGACGAGTGATAATAGCACCGCTACAACGTGGCTGCAACGACCAAGTTGTGAAGCTTTGCAGGATTTGCACGAAGCATGTATCACAGCTCCACTTTTAATCGAAAGTATCACCAAAACATTGTGTGGAAAATCGTTCTTCATAGATGGCCAAACGTGTGCTTTAACATAGTAATAATCGTCCCGCATTTTGTTGTCTGTCATATCATGTACGAATCCAGAATCTACGTATTTACGTCCTGTAGTCCCGACGTAGTCAATCGAACATTCGGCAATCGAACTCAATCGAACATCAATCGTTCGATTGATTTTCGATTGGTTCGGCAATCGGACACAATCGTACTCACAGCAAAGCTTTAGCAATCGAACAAAATCGAACGTTTTGAAATCGAACTATAAGGCAATCGAACCAAATCGAACAATGTTTTGGGAAATACCCTCTGACGTAAGGCTCAAGACTGCGAAAAAGAAATCGTTCTTAAATGCGTGGCTAAGGGGTACAACGAGTGCCTCTTCCACGTAGAAAATGGAGAGAAGTTTAGAGTACTGAAAAAAAGTAGGAGAAAATGGACGGGCATTAAAAGTGGCTGATGACAGAGGTAAACTTGGGCACTTGCAACGGGAACTTGTACCAATTCTCAGGCCAATAGCATCAGGTATATCTAGGTGAGTTCTATCTAAGGGTGTTTAGATATCCGATCGAGTTCGCATAATTTGAAAATCGCAGTAATGTCGTTACTGTTCATTTTGGAATTTAGATATTGCCAAAAATATAAATGAATCGAGTTCATATAGAGGCTAATAAAATGATGAAAGCATTGTCGACTGTCGACTTATGCTCTTTGGTGCCTTACTTACGTTATTAGCGACCGAATATATATTTACCGAACAAAATCGAACAATCCAATCAGTTCGATTGGTTGAAGTTCGATTTTGTTCGGAAATCGTACTCACAGCAAAGTTCTCGTTCGATTGTGTTCGAGTGCCGAACCAATCGGCAACAAATCGAACGATTGGTGTTCGATTGAGTTCGATTGATTTTTTGTTCGGATTTGTTCGATTGACTACGTCGGGTGTAGTGAATGGTTTGTCCGTCATGTGTCCTAGTCCGTTTTTAACTCGTGGATTGCAAATCCACGAGTTATAGTGAGGGGTCAAAATATGCAAATGTGTCACTCACTCACTCGCAAATGTGTTAACACTATGTCACTGCGCATGCTCGATGCAATTGACCGCAGGCCGAAAGTAATGTGGGCTCTGGGTACGAGATTAAAGGAATTAAATATCCTCACTACATAATCATTAACTCATCGTATAATTAAGTTATGGGAGGAGTCCGCGACTGATGAGGTAATAAGCATGTAATGAGGATATTGGCAACTCAGTATTGAGTTTGTTTTGCTTGGCGAAATTCCGGGTTTGTGTAATGAGCCGCCGTATTCTCCTGTGGGACATTTTTTTAAATTTAAAACGGCCGAAAAAGGATGCCCATGAGTTCCGAATTGGAAAAAACGTGCAGTTGGAAAACCTATCAATCTACACCACCAACCACTATATTGCCTAACAATCTCCCTCGATCGTTGGAGGCTCGGACTGCGGGTTGATTATAGATTGTAAAGAAAACGCTTCCCTAAATTATGCTGCAAAGAAGGTATAGACTGAACGAAAACGTTTCTGGTTAAAATATGACAAAACTGCTATTGCTTTCAAGGAGCACAATGTCTTCGTCGGAATCAATGACTAGACTTATTCCCTCTTAGGGATAACTTTTGGATTAAAAAGCAATGGCAATTCTATGTAGGATACATAGCAAATTGGTAGCTATATTGTCTGTGTTTGCAATGGCTGGTTGAAAATTTCCATTCATCATATCAAGGAGGATAACGAAAAACGCTATTGTCTTTATAGAGACAATCCCTTCAATGATTTAGGGAACACTGGGGGAAGACAAAGGGTGCGCACATAACAAAGCAAATTCAATGGTTCTGATCCATGCCACGCTAGCGTTGATTAGGAATCTTGAGGCTTGAGGCCAACACTTAGCAAAACACAACTCAAAACTAGTGCATAGGCTGGTCAACCGGCCACCAGGGGAGGTGGGTGGGGTCGCGAAAGTTCACGTTGTGCCGGCGTATCTTGAAGTGACCACTCCTAGATCGAGCAGGCTTATTTATATTCTGAGTTAATTAATTATGCAGTGAGAATAGTTATATATCCTCACTGCATAATCATTAACTCATCGTATAATTAAGTTATGGGAGGAGTCCGCTCCTGCCCTCACCAATACACCATGCATACGTTAGCCCAGGCCACGGCCCAAAGGGACTAAAACGACCACCTCCTAAGAACTCCCCACTTTCCTACAGAAGATTCCCATAATCTAAACCGCTCGAGTTATCAGCGATTAGCCGACCTGCTTGCTACTAGGGCCTTCCACAGCTCTGTAGTAGTTAGGGCATCGGACCGCGCCGATAAATCGAAATTGTACGTTCAATCTCCGTTTGGGGCGTGGATTAGTCCAAGTCTTCATTGATCAAACATACATTACCTACTAACATCCCACTACTCTCCCCATTACTCAGATTCCAACTCCGAAAATCCGCACTCGTAACCAGCACCCTCTCCTCTTTAATTGTAAACAAATGCAAACAGTAATGATACCAATTGAACTAGAATTGGAAATAAGAGTCATAGTGTCTCAAATTATCAAAGGTACTCGTAAGACTGACGTCAAAACTAGACAGATTACTCTTAGAAACCACCGCTCACAGCAAATGGGCATGTACGGATTGCTCTTGTTTAGCTAAACTAGGTACCAAGACGTTGCTTTCGTAACGGAGCCATGTGCGTTTTAGGGGATGAAACTGGCACATGGGACTATTTCCACAGCTATCCTGCGAGAGTAAAAGCGCAGTCCACTACTGGTGGGTTAATGCTTGTCGCAAAACCAAACTATTTGCAAACAGGTGGAACGTCTAAGGAATCCGCGTTGGCCCGAATGCTAGAACGTCAAGTCCAAAGAAAACCGATATTGCCGATATTATAGGTGAAACGTAGAATTGCCGAAAAAGGAACCAACAAACGAAGAAAGACGCGGTTCAAATGGATAAAAAGAACGCCAATTTTTTGCCCCAAATGACCTTGAGAATATGAGCTGTAAAGACGTCATTTCCCCTAGTAGAAAGATGCGGGTGACCTGCAGAGCTTGGTCCCTCCGTATGTAAAAGGAATTTTGGAAAGAGTGAAAGAGGAGCTGAAGCGACATGACATCCGAGTTGCTCGGGTCGACCTAGTGGCCAAAATGTCCCCACGTACGTCCTGAGAGCGCTGAAGTCGTGGCGGGTCAGTACAAGAAACAGGCTCAAGAGGCTTCCCTTGGACGTAGCCTGAGTATCAGGCCCTCTGGGGTGGGGAGGGGGAGGGGAGGGGAGGGGAGGGGAGGGGAGGGGGAGGGAAAGGAAAGGAAAAGAGGGCCTGACACAATCGTATATCGTGAGCCGTTCCGCCCCCTTGGAATTCGTGACGCGTGACAATAAATATCAGCCAATTAAAATCGTTTCCGGTTCGCGTTGTTTTGACATGTAGGTTCAAAGGTTCTTTATTTCCACACTCTACATTTAATACAATAATATAATATTTTACAAAAAAAAGAAAAAAAAATTGTGGAGGTTGCAAGAGAACAACCCTAGGGGTTAAACTGGCTCTTGCAACCTAATACAATTGTAAGTAGCCGCGTAGTCTCAGGCCAGTAGCGAACATGCCGTAAACTTCGGATGGACTTTTTTTGATTTGCCATCTTTGCAAAGTAAACATAAAAGTAAATTATGGAGTAAAAGCATCCACTGTACCTCTGTTCTGCCTCAAGAAACAAAGAATTTTGCTCTTCATTTGGTGAACATATAATATTATCAGATGTATTGCTCGCCGTCGGAATAAGTGTGATCAAAACACAAGACCAAACTGGTAAACTTTGTAGGCCGTGTGCTCGAAAGATCTTCAACTGCTGCAAAGTTTATAAAGAAATAAAAGATGCACTCAACTCGAGAACCACAGCAAAGACTCCAGAGAGAAAAACGAAGAGAGTTACTTCTGTTAGGACACCAACCGGAAATACTCCGACTGCGAAAGATAGTACCGTCCTGTCCTCAAAGATCAGTTCAAGCGGGTTGACCACAATAACTTTGAACACTTTATCTTCATTGTGCTTCGCTTTCCACAAGTTAGAATAAATCTTGGGCACAATTTGATAGATGAAGCTTTTCCCGTAGCCAGTCGGGAGGACGCCAAGTACGTCTTGTCGGTCAACGACCAAACTTTTGACACATTCTATCTGTTCTTTCTTGGGATTTATGCCCGGAAAAAAAGTCTAGGGCTGTTCGAAAAGCTTCTTCTTTTACAGAAATACTCATTGATGATTACAGCTAAAATCTAAAAGTCGAATCATGAGAGAAAGACTTCAAGATGGTGGATTGATCTTACAGAACAAGTCTGTTAACATCCGGTTTGCGACCTATTGTTCTCTTGACCAATCAGGATTTCGGCCAAAATACGGCCGATGAACACAGCTCCTGATATGTGTTTGTGTCAGGCCCTCCTTTTCCCTTTCCCCTCTCCCCAGTCCCCTTCCCCTTTCCCTCCCCCTCCCCACCCCAGAGGGCCTGATACTCAGGCTACTTGGACGCGGCTTCCCTTGGACGCAGGTGCCTACTGCGAAAGAATTGGACTCTAGCACGGGTGCGCGTTCGCGCTCGACCTCATAATATATCTAGCTATTTTGATATCACTCCAGCGCGCACAGCTTCTCATGTATAACGGTACCAACTGATGAAGACTGCAGATCTACAGTGGAAACGTTTTGAATAGAATTACAGCCACACGCTACAGGTCAATGACAAGCAATTTCCGGGAATGTTCAAAACAGAATGGCTATTCATCTAAAATGGAGGTCGGGATGATAACTGGGTGAGCTTCCGCTTAATTGGTTAATAATCTGTAGACAAATATTTGATGCTATAAGGTTGATCTGTGTTGAGTTAGAGTGCACGCCATATATTCCGTGAAAGAATTACTAACCAATTAGTGCACAATAGTATTTAGTTATCGACAAACTAAGGATTCAACCAAGCGTAAACTATAGCTGCAAACAAATAGAAAAGGCGAAAATGAAGTTATGTGTACATTTTATTCTTCCACATAAATTCTTCCAAAATTTAAGACACAAGACACATCTATAATTTTAAAACTAGCCATTTCTAATAAAAAGTGAAGCGCTGCGAGCAGAAAACAGCTGGAACATCCACGTTAGCAGGACTGTTCCCCTAAAACTCACGAAAGTACACCGCTTTCTCTGATATATCAATGTTTTTTGTCTAACTCCTGTGCGTTGTACAGTGACGAACACTGCTAGTTGACCTTCAATGTTGAACTACAAAACAATGAGATGTCCAATACATATCAAGTTTATTTCACGGATATCAGAGCATGCACTCTATTCTAAGCTTGAATTCTAAAATGAGATAAGAAGGAAAATCTCTTGCTATCCCCGGATATAAAGTATATTGTTGTTGCTACACACTCTCTGTAAATCCTGCTAAAAATTCTACTACTTTGACATGGACATTTTGCGCTGTCTCCGCTGAGTTTAAACGTTTGTCCCTTAAGAGTCATACTCTGTAATTTTCGAGCGAATTCGAAATCGAGCGGTCATGTCACATCGAGGATTTGGCTGATATTTTGCATGCAAACTTTGTTGAGGGCCCCTAATACAAATTGGGTGTTTTTGATTTCAAAATGTTTAATTGTAGAGAAATAGGGGGGGATGGGTCATCTGACCCCCCAGATCAGCATCGAAATACTCGTAATTTACGGGTAGTTTCAAGCTCCGCTGCTACTCTATTCTAAGTTACAATAAAAAACAATTGGTAACGTGATAAACAACGTCCTTTGCTCTCTTGAAAATCGCTTTTCGTTTAAAAAAAATATTACATGCATTGACGGAATCGCCCATAGAGTATAAGGATGTTTCGGCTTTTTAAAATCGTCCAAAAAATGCGTACATTTGGGTGCAAATATCGCACCTTGGTACGTGAAAATAAAAGTCATTGATTGTTTCCTCGATTAGACCAATATTGCCTCTTTCAAAAACTCAAATAAAAATCTCGGCAAAACTCGATGCGTTTTCCAGAGAACCGCTTGACTAACACCTAGTCGCACTGTTTTTATCGTACCAGGCAAATATGCTAATTAGCCATAAGTATTCATTTGAATATGTTTTTAGACGTTTTTGGCATTTGAAGTTCAGAGCTTCATTTCACTTCATTTTTGGAGCTTGGTAGTACAAAGAATTAATGAGATTTTGGATAATATTTGTTGTCGCCACTGCATGCACTTGAAAGGCTTCCAATTATTCACGTGCTAATTATGCATACATATTTGATTGTTATCTGTCAATATTC
Source organism: Telmatactis stephensoni (assembly GCA_029948255.1). Classification (NCBI taxonomy): domain Eukaryota; kingdom Metazoa; phylum Cnidaria; class Anthozoa; order Actiniaria; family Isophelliidae; genus Telmatactis; species Telmatactis stephensoni. Next base: position 21,473 of record JALIZF010001156.1, read on the forward strand.
AGATTCTATTTTTGAGCAAAAACGTTGCAGTTTGTGTTATAACATAATGTGGCCGTCATGTAAAAGTAGCTTTGGTGATTCAAGTAGGTATTTTTTAAAGTCAATTTCTATACAGCTATACTAGCTCATGCTCTGTATTGTTGACCCCGACTTTTTTTGCACGTGAGAATGTTCATTTCACCTGAGCTCATAATTAGTACTGGAGATATGTTGCTGTACTACTTCGTAAAAGTTTATGTCTCTAGTTGTTTATTTACTTTTCATGCATGTCGATGCAGCTCTGATCTTGATCTCATCCCTCCGAAGCAAAGATTGATACTCATTCCAAAACATGACAAGGTGCGGTTTTTCGAAATTCGACTTGGCCGACGGCGAATGCGGAGAAAGCCCAGAACAATCTTTAAAAAGAAATGAATGCATACCGCTTAAGAACTGTGATAAAGAAGTTAGAAATTACTTCAAAGTATGGAACACGACTATTGCTACAGAGACGATTCTTCTGTTGGCCAGAGCAGGTATGTTACACTTGATCATTTCGTTCAATTTGCGAAAGTGCTGAAAAATGCACCACTTTCACGTAAACACGGCTCTTTTAGGTATATTTGATGCGAGTCGAGTCGATAATTCTACTGTAACAATATGTTCAATCCATCGTGATCGCTATGGAATACGATGGCGTAGTGGAAAGACTAGATGTGCTGTACCAGATGATTTTTGTAATCACTCGAAGCCCTGTAAAGGAAATAGGGGCATCAACTTGATACAATCGCGAACTGTGTATGAGCAAACAGGGAAGTTGGTGCAGATAGGCTCGCGTAAGTTAACATATATTTAAGCGGTACAACTTTTGCTTACAACTATCACATGCAACGTGCCTATATTACACCATCATACAACTCGAATTGTGCAGTGAAAATCAAGCCTACACCTTGTTGTGCGTATGTAATTGGAAGGTTGCAATAATAATAAACAAAAATTGTGCCGTCTAAATCAGCCTTTATTTTAGCTATTAAAATACCATTTTGAGTTGATTTGTGCTTTAATTTCTATTTGACGAATATTGAATATAACTAAATGACAAATTAAACCTCTATTTTCCACAGCCATATGCCCATTGTGTAGAGAAAAGATCAGCCGTATAGTTTCAATTGATGAGCTGCCAAATGATGATAAAAATGATAATATCCTTCCAGCACCAAAGGCGGAGCAAATACTTTCGGTGTCTCACATGCATCCAGAAAAGAAAATTGAGCAAGAAGTGAATACTTTGAAGTCTCCTGAAAACCAAGTCTGCGCTGATACTGACAACTACTCGGTAATTTTAGTGGACCAATAAATGAACGAATGATGTGAAAAAAGAAGGAAAGAAAGAAAGAAAGAAAGAAAAATTAAGAGAGAGAGAGAAAGAAAGAAAGAAAGAGAAATAAAGAGAGAGAAAGAGGGAAGGAAGGGAGGAAAGAAAGGGAAAGAAGGGAAAGGAGGAGAGAACAGAAGCAGGATAGAGTAAAAACATTAGGAGAAATACCTAATTCAAAAAAAAAAAAAAAGAAAAAAAAAGAAAAAGAAAAGGAAAGAGGAAAGGAGAAAAAGGAAGGAAATGAAACGAAAAGAAAGAATGAAAAAGAGAATGAAAAGTTGAATAATTATCAAATTATGTAAATAAAAGCAATTGAAAAATGAATTTGATAATCGAATTTGAAAATGGACAAATACATGAATGCATATTTGCAAATGTTTTGTTAAGATTAATTATGTAAGAAGAAACAAATGATTTTCTAACATTTCCTTCCTGGAGACAAGTTTGATGTGGTGGACTACTCAATAATTGATTTACTTGGTACAGTTTCAGATATCTCCAATAAGTAAAGCAATACTCTACACTCCCATAGACAATAATCTAAAGGACTTTTCTCCTGTAACTCCTGGTACACCGTTCATCAATTACAATAGAGAGAAGCTAAATGAATTTCTAAGATGTAGTGGAGTAATTCCTATCGTAGTTCCTGATCTTGATGTGGGATCTGCCGCAAGTGATGCTCTATCAGCTGTAATCACTACTCTGTCGCCATCAAATCCTGATGGATTGTGGAAATCTTTAGCACCTTTCCTGGAGACAAAGTCTTCAAAAAAGAACACATCCAATAAAACTGAAAGCAATGACACTTACCTGAGGGCTCTGTCGGAGACATACCTTAACGCTTCCAGTAAAAAAGTGAAAAAGCAAGTTCTCTCGATTATCGCAGATATTGTAACGTGGAAAGAGATTCGCACATATATTCCGGATATTACAAAATACAAATTTTACGAGGCCAGAAAACACCTCCTGCAACATGGCCGAGGAGCAGTAGTGGCTTCCGAGGTAGCTCCACGAATAAGATACAATCCTAATCAACTTGATCACTTCCTTGACTATATTACAAGTCCTTACGTAATACAAGATTTGCCATTTGGTCAAAGATATCTGAAGCTATCAACAGGTGAACTCCTCCAAACACCAAACGTGCTCAGAGTTTCTGTGAACGAACGAATCATCGAGCAGTATGTAAGTTATTGTAAAGAAGCGGGAATACAGCCATTTAGCAGAAGTACGCTCCGTCGTATATTGACCGCATGTAGCGCATCAGTCAGAAAAGGTCTTCAGGGGCTAGACTATTTTGCTGTGGGGGCAACAAAGCTTTTGATGATCTAACCCATTTGATTGAAACTCTTGGTGAAAATTGACTAGACTCGAGTACTGTGCAAGATGTAAAAATGGAGCTAAAAATTGGTCGGAATTACGTCAAAAGTGATTACAAAGTAAGCTACTAATGCATTTACAAATACCCCTTTGGTGTGCTAAATGACAAAGCGCGCTTTTTGGCACGTTCCTTTCTTGTATGCACTGTAAACAAGATACACTAATGCTTAGAGAGCGAAAAACAGTAATGATGTCTGTGAAACGTTTGCGTTGACTTAATCTATTTTTCGTAGTTTCGCAATCGAGTGCGCGCCAATAAAACATGACAAAATGAGAGCTTTGGTAGACGCACGGAGACGGGACCGTTTGTTCTCTGGCAGTCAAATTCTAAATCCATCAAACTAATAGTTACTCTAATGCGTAATAGAGTTTTACTTTGAACTAAATAGATTCTCAACGAGAGTAAACGATTATTCAATTGTTTGCTGTTGTTAATACTATACACTAACGGCTCGGATTTTATTTTACAGTCCGATGAAACTTCCTCTGTTTAACGTTGTCGCTGAAAGCCTAAAGCCTAAAGCTTTGAGAACAGAATCATATTTGTTTTTTCTACCGTGACATATTACAATAAGAAACTCCAGCTGTATGCTACAATTCAAAACTTGGACACATTGCTTATATTACTTATTCTAAATAGCCTACAGCGAAGTTTGTTGGTAAACAAAAATAGTTAAAGCCTTAGGCCTTTTTCAGCGACAACGTTAATTGAAATAACTATATCATATCGTTTGAACTCTATTGGTTAATAGGCTTTTTTACTATTTCACGAATTTAATGCGTATACTACTCTATTTGTTATATTTTGAAAGGTCCATGTGTCCCGATCGTCTGAAGTCATTGATCATTGCAGCCAGTATGCGCTAAGTGACCCAGCCAAACCTGTATTTAGACAAAAGTGTGCTCACATCCACGACTCCGTATGTGGGAGATGCGAAGAGCTAAAGTCAGTACTTGTAAAAGTAAGTAAAGCAGTAGAGGATTCATCGTTGACGGAAAGTGACAAAGAAGATGCCAATTATACTTGCAAGGAAGCGATTTCCAGTATTAATGCTTGGAAAGCACACCAACTTAGGACAGTCAACCAAGACAAAGCAAGAATAGATGCAGTTGACCAGCTCAATGACGAGAATGGCCTGGTTGTACAGGATTGGGCAATGAAATTCTTACCCAGACAGTATCGAGAGTCTCAAGGCGATTGGTTCGCTAAACGAGGTTTTTCTTGGCACATATCAGTTGTAACCAGGAGGAAAGATAATAAGATCGAGACTCAGACATTTGTCCAGGTCATCGAGCAGGGCAGCCAAGAAAGTGCGTGTGTTGTGGCGCTGATGGAACATGTACTCAAAACCCTCAAGACAGAAAATCCAGAAATCAAGTGTTTTACCGTCAGGATAACGCGGGGTGTTACCACTCGGCTAACACCATTTATGCATGTCACCCAATCAGCCAAATGACAGGGATCACAATCCAACGTCTAGACTTTTCAGATCCACAAGGTGGTAAGGTCTCGTGTGATCGGTTTGCTGCGACGTTAAAGAATCATGTTCGTGCCTACATCAATGAAGGTCATGATGTCACAACAGCAAAGCAGTTTGTAGAAGCTTTAACCTCCCATGGTGGAGTACCAGGCACCAGGATATCACTACTACATAACCCACACTGTACTGACCTGAATACCAAGCTGAAAGGAATAAGCAAGTTGAACAATTTCAAAATAACAAGTGATGGTCTAACGGCATGGAGAGCATATGGTGTTGGTGATGGCGAGTCAATCCCTTTGTGTGATACTACTGGTAAGTATCTTGATTATTTGAACCAAATATAAAACCAGTGTGCTAACACAGGGTTTTCCTTTTTAAGGTTTCAAGATTTTAAACACTGATGAAAAGTTTTCATGCGGAGAGTTTCGTACTGTAAAGCCAAGAAAACGACAACAGTCTGACTTACGTAAAAAGAGTCAAGATCTTTCCAAAGATAATGGAAAAAGTCAAGGAAATGCTTCTGCACTCTATGAGGGTCCTGTTGCTAGTGAACCACCGAATGGAGGTAGCTGTCTTGAGTCTCTTGTGGACGATAACTCCGATAACTCCGTTGATAAGGGTGACGATAGTGACAAGAACGTATCTTCTGCTTCAGATAGCGAAGATGAAGACGATGAAGTCCCAGTAACGTTGATGACGATGATAGTTATGATGATGACGACACTACTAGTGAAGATACTGACAGCCAAGATAAAGAGTATCATAGGGGACAAAAACAGCATGAGTCTCAAGTGAAAGCCAAGCTATTTGAATGCCCAAATGAAGGTTGCGTCCGAGTGTATCAAAAGTACAGTTCAATGATGAATCACGTTTCATATGGAAAGTGTGTCATGAAGCCAGACAGAAAGACTCTTATTGACAAAGCGAAACTTGCATACAGCAGGAAGCTGATAGGCGGGGATAACACGTTTGACCCTAGACCGTTTGAGGGTATTCAAGAGTCTGTAGCTACCCACCAAATCCTTGTCGAGGGTTGGGCTCTCAAAACGTCTAAAAAGAGTACACCGTTTACTGAAAAACAGAAGAAGTTTCTTGAAGAAAAGTTCATGATTGGGGAAAGAACCGGCAAAAAACTTGATCCCTCCACTGTCGCTTCACAGATGAGAAAAGTGCGTGACTCTGACGGTAAACGAGTATTCTCTGTTGAGGAATATCTGTCAGCCAGTCAAATTCAAAGCTTCTTTTCCAGGAGAGCAAAAGCTAGTAGGCAGATAACAGTCGAAGATTTTGATGCCGCCGAAGCAGAAGAAGCATTTATGAACATGCACGACTTTGTTGTTAGCGAGTTACAACTGGATCATCCCATTACATACGATGGCTATGATATTTGTGAACTGGTAGCATCTCAGAATCTTAACAAACTAACACTTCCAGTATTATGCACTAGTCATTTGTTTCCACCCCCCCCCCCCCCCCCCACCCCCGGGACATGTGGGGAATTTACCGGGCAAACACTGGGGGAAAACAAGTGGTTTCACACCACTTTCGATCACCACCCCCCAAGAGGATTTATGAAAAATACCATCGATATACTTCCCGAGACCCCCGGGCAATTTACATCAGGAGACTGGTAACTAGCGAGATTCAAAATGGCGGAAATGACGGATTCTTGCGAGGTTAGTCTTTTAGTACAATTTTTGTACAATTCTTTTGCGATATTCTGCTACCTTTTTGATTATTTTTATAGTTTTTACTTAAGATTTTAAGAGGAAGATGTTTTTAATCAACAGAAAAACACATTGAGGCTATTTTGGGAAAGTTTTTTTTGTGACACGTGCAAGCTGTCAGATGGAAATGACCCGGCGTAGGCAATCGATGAAAATCGATCATCGAAAACCCAATCGATCAATCGATATCAATCGATTTAATTTGCTAATTAATATCGATTGATATCGGTGATCGATGACCAATCGAAAGGTCACAAGACTGAGCGCCAATCGATGAAAATCGATCATCGATTTATAACCATCGATTATTGAGTTTTTCGTGTTACGAGACGTCATTTATTATGCAGTTGTCTTTGACCTCTACCCATTCCGGTATATATCGTTGCGGAACGTGCTAACAATCGATGCCAATCGATGAAAAGGTCACAGATTCTTGCGCCATCGATTGACCATCGATCACCGATATCAATCGATTAATTATCATCGATTGTGATCGATTGCTATCGATTATCATCGATCATCGATTTCATCGATTGCCTACTCCGGGAAATGACTACGCGGAGAGATTCGCAAATGAAAGGTGATTTTTAAAATTATTGCCAGCAAGGCGAATTTGGTCTTATGGTTGGTTGCGATAATGAAGAATATCCATTTCAGTGGTTTCACTTACAATGTGTGGGCTTGACCCAACCACCTTTATCAAAACAATGGTTTTGTCAATCATGTTTAGATGTGAATAAATAAAAGTTATTTGCTACAATGAAGTGGAATTTCAATTAAACTTGTTATTAGGTTATTTTAATTCATCTCTTCATAAAGGTTTAGCATGGCCCCTGGCCCCTATAGGTAGGGGAATTTCACTCCTAATCTGTCTCTGTACCCTGGGGAAATACCTTGAGATTACCATCTCCGTTTTACTATTTCCCCAGTAATGTCCCGGGGGTGGCGGGGTGGTGGAAACAAATGACGAGTGTAACTATTTGTCGAGGGTCGAGGGTCGAGGGTTTTACGTCGAGTGTCGACCGCCTTAAGCTGCCCTTAGCCGCGGCAGCTTAAGGCGTCTTTTGGGCCTGGAGTAGGCCTTGTCGAGGGGTACTAAGTCGAGGGGTAAGTCGAGGGTATCTAAATTTCCCTTAGCAAAACATTCTTCAAAGTACAAAGTAGCAAATCAGATCATTTTTTACCTCACGCTGATGAGAAACTTTTGTGCTCATGTAACGCAAGGTGATGTAATCCTAAGGTATCTCAAGTCACAATTACTTGGTGGTCCACATTTTAGAACATGGCCTGGAGACTGATAGACATCAACCTCAAGCACGCCACATATTTAAATCTATCACGCAACGTACAGCAAACACATTTGGCAGAAGTAATGAAAGATTTCATAGCCATTTAATTGGCACTGTTTGATTAGTGCTATTTCGTGCTATTTAGTTGTTTCGCTCTTTCATTGCTTACATTCTTGCTCGAAGTTTGGTTCTATGCATTGATAAATATCAGATCAGTTGAGCAGTCACTTGCTGCACTCTAGTAAACATTTCGTCCTAACGTCGCACATCTGCAAAGATCACGAACAAACCTTAGAGACTGCATTCATGCCATTTGTTTTTCAATAATCAAAAAAATAAAAAGACTGAAATAAACCTACCTTGGAATGAGATTTCCCGGCCGTTTTTGCTACAAAGATCAGTGGAAAAATGCTTTTTAGCAATGAATTGTAGTTGTCCCAGCCGATACAAGGATAACCAAAACGAGAAAAGGTCGCGTCAAACGCGTTGAGAAAACATCGCAGTCACATGTCTGCGCATGAGCAAGATTTATCAAGTCACGCCCGTGTCTTGACGACGTGCCCCCAACCTAATGCTTCTTCATACGAAAACGTCTTTTCTTTTTAATTCAAATTTTTGAACATAATTGAAAAACCAGCGATGTACCACACATAAGGCATTCACTTTAACTTTGCGTTACGCCGGACATCTGTCATTATTCGTGAAACAGCAACTCCAAAGCGTGATAGCTATAAGTGATGAGTGATAGCTTACAGCTACATTCTTGCAAACGGTCATGATCTTTGATATTTTCTGGAGATAACGATGGTAGAGTTTTGATTTTTCACTATTTGTTTACATATTTGGAAAGAGGATTTGAAAATAACGTATGCATGCTCATTGAGTCTTTCTTCATTGGCTAGAGATTTTCTTTCCATTTTCGTTCCTAATTATGGCGTGTGGTATACTTTCATTTGCATAGTCACGCATCCGCATAGCCGGCACCCGTTGTAACATCACGTGTGACTAGCGTATCACAGCATTCTTTTCTGTTCTGTTGTTATTATTATCTATATTTTTAGTTCTTACTTTGTATCTTACTTATTGAAATTTGTACATACAACTGCGAATTGAGCGTTATTATGATATATTATTATACCCTCGACTTACCCCTCGACTTAGTACCCCTCGACCCTCGACGTAAAACCCTCGACCCTCGACCCTCGACAAATAGCTACACTCACAAATGACTAGTGCATTAAGAAAGATCTGTGAATATTATGAATTAGACGTCGGCGAAGCTTCGCGAAGAAAGGCTCCATATCTTGAGATAATCGAAAACTTCATTAGCCAGTGTTCTTGCAAAAAGATGTAATTTAATAACGATGTAAAATGTTAGTTCTTGTATTATCAAATTCCAAGACAGCCTTAATCGCATTTGAGTTGCTTTGGGAATATTTTGAAAGGATTCTGCTTTTGATCGATAGATTGACAGATCAGATAACAATCAAATATGTATGCATAATTAGCACGTGAATAATTGGAAGCCTTTCAAGTGCATGCAGTGGCGACAACAAATATTATCCAAAATCTCATTAATTCTTTGTACTACCAAGCTCCAAAAATGAAGTGAAATGAAGCTCTGAACTTCAAATGCCAAAAACGTCTAAAAACATATTCAAATGAATACTTATGGCTAATTAGCATATTTGCCTGGTACGATAAAAACAGTGCGACTAGGTGTTAGTCAAGCGGTTCTCTGGAAAACGCATCGAGTTTTGCCGAGATTTTTATTTGAGTTTTTGAAAGAGGCAATATTGGTCTAATCGAGGAAACAATCAATGACTTTTATTTTCACGTACCAAGGTGCGATATTTGCACCCAAATGTACGCATTTTTTGGACGATTTTAAAAAGCCGAAACATCCTTATACTCTATGGGCGATTCCGTCAATGCATGTAATATTTTTTTTAAACGAAAAGCGATTTTCAAGAGAGCAAAGGACGTTGTTTATCACGTTACCAATTGTTTTTTTATTGTAACTTAGAATAGAGTAGCAGCGGAGCTTGAAACTACCCGTAAATTACGAGTATTTCGATGCTGATCTGGGGGGTCAGATGACCCATCCCCCCCTATTTCTCTACAATTAAACATTTTGAAATCAAAAACACCCAATTTGTATTAGGGGCCCTCAACAAAGTTTGCATGCAAAATATCAGCCAAATCCTCGATGTGACATGACCGCTCGATATTTGAAATTTACAGGGTATGACTCTTAAATTACGACACTATGTGTCTTAAAGGTCAAAATGTGTTATGAACCAAATGCGTTTATTGCTGACCAAATCCTAGCCTTCCGGAGAATACGAGTTTCAATCTGGGGTAATTAGCTTTGCATGGGCGAGTACATTATGAGACTAACCGTTTAGTGAAATGCTGCGAGCAGAAAACAGTCAGTGTATCCACGTTAGCAGAACTGCTCCTCTAAAACTCAAAAAAGGAACACAGCATGCTTTTTCTAATATATCAAATTTTTCTTGTCTATCTCCTCTCATTTTGATTCTTCTGCGCTTTAACTATGAGTCCAAGATACTCGACTTTTTCAACAACAAAAAATGAACGTTTTGCTAGGGATTATGGGACTTTAATCTGTGAAGTCAATAATCTTGAATCTTGATATGGCATTAAAACGTATTCGTTCACCTTGCCATGCATTCCATATCTATGTCATACACACTACTGCAGGATCCACTACAGCGAATTAAAATCTGAATGAGATGATCCATAAACACCTATAAATCCCGAATGCAAATTCCTGGCACCCAATAACTGAATGCAAACAGGAAAAAGTTGTTATGAAGGTATAGACCTTTTTAACATCAAGTCCCAAGAAATTGACCTCGCATCCTGAGGTTCTCTAGAATGACGAACTTAGGTAGCAATTTAGGTAGCCATAGGGGCCAACAGAGGGTAGGGTCCCCGGGAAAGAAAACAAGGCGGTGTAAACGATAGACAGTTGTATAAACAATGCTCAACATAAGAGGCTCAATTTACCTTGTGATGCATGAAAGGGAACCCCACCCTCTGTTGACCCTAGGCTCCGAGCAAAGCCCGAAATTGAGACGCTGAGCAGGCCCCCCCGAGGTCAACAGAGAGGAAGGATTGGGAGGTTAAAATGGGCCGAATGAAAAAAGAAAAAGGGGAAACATTCTACCAATGGTTATAGTACGTATTCATTTCTTCTTGGCTCTACTAGCCACATGATAGCGGTATCCCTCTGCAAATGCAATGCTTCAAAATGCGTAAACCCGTGGCTCCCCAGGCCACCTTCACTAGCGGTACTACTTTATCAATGCAAATTCTTTATATTCACCACCCCGTGGCTCTCTAGGCCACCTTCGCTAACGGTACTCCTCTATCAATGCAATTCTTTATATTCACTACCGTATTCCTCTATCTGTGCGATTCTTTGAAATTCGCAAACCCGTGGCTCTCCCGGCCACCTTCGCTAGCGGTACTCCTCTATCTGTGCGATTCTATGAAATTCGCAAACCCGTGGCTCCCCCGGCCACCTTCGCTAGCGGTACTCCTCTGTCTGTGCGATTCTATGAAATTCGCAAACCCGTGGCTCCCCCGGCCACCTTCGCTAGCGGTACTCCTCTGTCTGTGCGATTCTATGAAATTCGCAAACGAGTGGCTCTTCTGGCCACCTTCGCTAGCAGTACTCCTCTATCAATGCAATTCCCAAAATTCGTGAACCCGTGGCTCTCCTGGCCACCTTCGCTAGCGGTACTCCTCTATCTGTGCGATTCTTTGAAATTCGCAAACCCGTGGCTCTCCAGGCCACCTTCGCTAGCGGTATTCCTCTATCTGTGTGATTCTTTGAAATTCACAAACCCGGCCGTGGCTCTCCAGGCCACCTTCGCTAGCGGTACTCCTCTATCAATGCAATTCCTAAAATTCGTAAACCCGTGGCTCTCCAGGCCACCTTCGCTAGCGGTACTCCTCTGTCTGTGCGATTCTTTAAAATTCAAACCTCGTGGTTCTTAAGGCCACATAAAATATGCGGATCAATTGAAGTTAAAACGTAGATTTAGAGCACTAAACTAGCGATTTCTTTTGAAAGTGAAGTGCTGCGACCAAGTTTATAATTGTAATTCAGAAGAAAACACTGGAGTCAGCAAGATTACATTATTCATACTCACAGCCAAACGCGATTAACTAGGACCACTTTTAATGTATTGAGATTATTTTGCTCAAAGGTTCGAGTTTACACTGAATCTCAATTGCTGACCAGTTAAAAGTTTGAGACAGAAATATGTGCATAAAATATTTGTTGGCTACGTCGAGCCGTTCATTTTGTTTGTTTGCCTTATCAGGCGAGTGTTTTGCCTCAATGGCTGATTGTTGTGTTTCAGTTCTTGTCGAAGGCCAACTGGTTCAATCTGGCAAATAAGTCAGCGGCAGTGTTTCTGTATCTGGTATAGTTTGCTCTTCAAAGGCCTTAACGTACATAGCATCTCCTTTACTAATATTCGATCGATTGTCTGTGTTGTCCATCGTGAGACAGGGCACGAGTTTGCACGTAACAGAGCTGAAAGACTCATAAAAGCACATTGTCTTCCCCTAGAAATGTCGCTAAAGCGATCATCACCTTGATGAATGCTTCCATTAACAATTAAATCAGTGTTTGACATTGTTTTATATTCACCTTTCTAAAAAAAAACTCCACGAAACGAACCACCAGGAAACACACAGTACATTGAACGATTGCACAACGGATGTCTGCACAACGTGGCTTACGTGACTTACGTGGCTTATCCAACGCATAATTTCAAACATTTTTCCGCTGCCCAAAGTGCTGCATATTCATAAAACCGTACATGAAAAGCCACAAACCCCTCGAAGAGCGAGTCTGAAGCTAACATATAAAGTGCCCAGACTCTCCCGGCCAATTGTAACACAGGAAGACAGGAAGACCGTCGAGATTAGTTTCGCTGCTCGCTTCGCTCGCAGCAATAAACAAAGAATAAAATAAATAAATTAACGACTAATGAACTAACTGGAAACAAAGACCGAAGTTACGAAGCATAACACAAAGCATGCAAGACGAATGCAAATTACTGAAATAGGACGCTAATGGCAGTACTGGCCGAGGTAACAAAATATACAATAAAAGCGGTTTGGGTTAAAGATATAAAGCTTAAAATTTATAGCCAGCGAAAGTCAGTGTGGAAAACATAAAATAAACCACAAAGAACAATTATGAAAAAGGGATAGAAACTATGGAAAGCTTGCCCAAACCAGCAAGCCGACTGATAAAATGAAAATAACAAATTTACAGCAAACTAGGACGAGAAAAACCTAGAAGCGGCTACAAATACAAACGACCACTAGCGAAATTGGGAATAAACCCCGGGCAAACGAAGAGAAAATGTCCGAGTATTATAAACAAACACTAAATTAATTACCTCGATACATTTACCAAAGCAAGCTGGTGCAGTTGTGCTCGCTAACTCTGCTAGCCAGCCATGTTAAATTTAGACAAGCTTGGTAGAAAAGTCAGAACGTTGAGGCTGCTGAGAGTACTAAGAGTAAGAATCTTGAATTAGAGCTGGTGGCGGTTGACGATGATGGAGAAGAAACGAAAGTTCACGTTGTGCCGGCGTATCTTGAAGTGACCACTCCTAGATCGAGCAGGCTTATTTATATTCTGAGTTAATTAATTATGCAGTGAGAATAGCCACATGACTTACGGCAACAGAACTATTCAAACTCATTGAATATTCATGAGCCTTCCGGATGACGTCATTAGCATTATTTAAGGATACATTAATTATGCATAAGTGTCAGTTCCCGCGAAGTTGACTGCAAGACAGAGTCGCTCAAGATGATAGATCGTCCGCCCAGCAGTTTCTACACCTTTCATGGCTTCAATATGATAGATCTTCAGCCCAGATCTTCAAAATAAGATCGTCAGTTTGGAAACCATTGATGACTTTATTTATTTCTGCCGTCGTTCTTGGAATCCGTGAATGAAACATAATTATGTCTTCGAGCCGAAGAAAAAGGTGCTTTTAGCTGTCCAATGGATCATAATCAAACATGGTAATTTTGCTCGTCTGCTCGGGAGAATGAGGATGATATGGAAGGCGTATTCTCTTTGCTTATTGCGGTGAGTCTTCGGTATTTAATGTTAGCTTTGTTGATCTTTCACGAACCATCGGTAGATCAGTGGGTTGCCAGCCGTGAGAGGGTTGCCAGCCGTGGAAAGATTTTGTGATTTAAGTCGCAGTATTGATTTTCTTGGTTCTTAAACGATTCCCTTCATGCCTTGTGGTCTGTTTTTCGAAATTTCATAATTTCCATTGCTTGTTGAGTTCAAATTTGCCGCCGCTGAATACTAATTAGGCGTCGTTTTTCTCGCTTCGGTTACCTCGTGCTTGATTGGTTCGGCTTGTTGTCGGTTTTCATTGTGGCGTGTTAATTTTAGTTTGTGCAATTATAGCTACAATTCGCGTTTGTTCTTCAATTTTTTCGAATAGTTGTATTAGCTGTTTTGTTTTGTTGCAGTCATAGTTTTTTGTTTTTTGCAAATTTCAAGTGCGTACTTGGTTTGGACTTCGGGGTTTATTACGTTATAATAAATCCTTTTATCGGACTTTGCTCGTCAAGTGGCTGAGCTACGGAAAATTTAAAGACCACTGCTCGAATGTTGTAATGCAGTAAGAATCTAAGCCAAGTCAAGGGCTAGAACGAGTGAAACCTTAGCCGAGTCGAGGGCTATAGATCGAGTAAGGGCCTAAGCCGAGTCAAGGGCTGGCCGAGTTAGGGTCTAAGCCGCGTCAAGGGCTATAGATCGAGTAAGGGTCTAAGCCGCGTCAAGGGCTAGATTGAATGAAACCTTAGCCGTGTCATGAGCTGACTGAGCTAGAGTCTAAGCCAAGTCAAGGGCTATAGATCGAGTAAGGGCCTAAGCCGAGTCAAGGGCTGGCCGAGTTAGGGTCTAGGCCGAGTCGAGGGCTAGACTGAGTAAAACCTTAGCCGAGTCAAGGGCTAGAGTCTAAGCCAAGTGAATGGCTATAGATCGAGTAAGGGTCTAAGCCGAGTCGAGGGCTACACCGAGTTAGGGCCGGGCCTAAGCCGCGTCAAGGGCTAGCTAAGTTAGGCCGGTCTAAGCTTAGTCAAGGGCTAGACCAGTGAGGAACTAAGCAGAGTCAAGGGCTGGCCAAGTTTGGGTCTAAGCTTGGTCAAGGGCTAGATCGAGTGGGGGCCTAAGCCAAGTCAAGGGCTAGACCCAGTCGGGGCTTAAGCTGAGTCGAGTTGTGTGATTAAGCCGTGTCAAGATCTGGTCTATTTATGTCCAAAGTGGAGCTAAGCACAAGACCGAAGAAGGGTGTAAGTTGAGTCATAGGCTGGCCAAGTTAGGGCTTAAGTTTAGTCAAGGGCCAAACAAGTAAAGGTCTTCTTGCTCCAATTCAAGGTTTAGACAGAGTGAGAGCCTAAGTCGAATCGAAGGCTGATCGAATTTGTATCTAAGCCGAGTCGAGGGCTAGGTGTCGTTGACATCCTAAGTGGAGTCAGGCACAAGACCTAGAAAGAGTCTAAGTCGATGGTAGTAAGAGTTAGACAAGGGTCTGTGTCATCTTAAAGATTTGTTGAGAAGATCGTTTTTCCTTTTCTTGTTTTTGTTAATTTTTTAAACCGAATCTATTGCAAATAGTGGATGGTGGAGCAGAGAAGCTCTCTTCTATCCTTGTGGGTCTAAGCTTAAGTCAAGGGCCAGACCCAGTGAGGACCTTAGCCAAGTCAAGGGCTGGCCAAGCTAGTGTTTAAGCTTAGTCAAGGGCTAGACTGAGTGGATGCTTAAGTCGAGTCGGCAACGGCTGGCCGAGTTAGAGTCTAAGCCGAGTTAAGGCCTAGACCAAGTAAGAGGGCCGGCCCAGTTAGGGCCTACGTTTAGTCAAGGCCTGACCAAGTTAGGGTCTGCAGCACCGGTTCAAGCTATAGAGCTAGACCGAGTCGAAGGCTGGTCGAATTCGTATCTAAGCCGAGTTAAGGGTTAGGTTGTGTGAATAAGCCGTTTCAAGATCTGGCCTACTAATGCCCTAAGTCAGCTAAGTGGAGCTAAGCACAAGAAAGAGAAAGGGTGTAAGTCGAGTTAAGGCTAGCGGATGTGGGATGTCGGGCCCCTAAAGGTCTGGAAGGGATAAAGCCGTATATAGTAGTAAGGGCTAGACAAGGGTGTGAGCCATCATAAAGATTTGTTGTGAAGACAGTTTTTTCTGTTTCTTATATTCTGTTTTCGT
This sequence comes from Telmatactis stephensoni, assembly GCA_029948255.1. Taxonomy (NCBI): domain Eukaryota; kingdom Metazoa; phylum Cnidaria; class Anthozoa; order Actiniaria; family Isophelliidae; genus Telmatactis; species Telmatactis stephensoni. The sequence continues at coordinate 36,998 of JALIZF010001156.1, forward strand.
TTTTTAATAGTGGTGGAGCTATAGAGTTCTTTTCTTTCTTTGTTTTCTCGTTTTCGATTTCAATTTCCAAATTCAAATATTTTAAACAGAGGCACGGTACGGTGAAGGCCCTCAGTAGAGGTTCGAAAGCGTTAAGGTGTCAAGTTTTATCCTGCAGGAGACTAACTCACTGCTGGGCGTACGATTGCCGAGAAGCCCCTTGTAGACGCAATAGAAGGGTACGAGATGCAAGTAGCTTGTCCTACTGAGATATGCTGCATATTGTTCGGTGCCTGTCTTTTCTTATGTAAATGTTAATATGGGCACGTGATTTCTTCACCTGGGTATCGTTCCTATCGTCTCGGCTACCGAACGCTGTCTGATCATGTCCATTCTCAAGATTTCTTCCGTGGGGTTCTTCTAACAGCTAGGAGGTATCCATCTTTCCCCCAAAAAAATTGATTCGAGTATAGGGAAATGATCCCACAAGTGTATTGTCCAATTGGGCATTCCCTTGAGCTCGCCTTAGCGAACTACGGTGGTCATTTTTCCTGGGCTTGGATTAGTTCTGTTCTTTTGGTTTTGTTTCATTTTCCCTGACCATTCTTCGGCGGTATACTTGACTAGGGGATCTCTCCCTGGTCGGAGGTGAAAATTCTTCCGTGAGTTTAGGGACGCCAAGCTCGGGAAAAATGACCCGTAAAGGCGATAAGTTTTTGGGGGGCAGGTGACCCTGGCACAATGTTTACCTATTTGACGATACAGGTTCTTGGTCGCGTGATATTAAGCATCGTGAGTCACCTGTAGCGGTGTTTTACGTAGTGTGTCTAGTATTGATCAATCCATTTCCTTTGTCTCAACAAGTTATTCTTTCCCCGATAAGGCTTTTGGTATATTAAGGATTGTTACTAACTCGCACGAACGAAATTTTGGGTGTCGAGTGAGAAACGGACCTAATTTTCAGTTACACAGGTGATATTAACGTATAAGTCACGTTTGCCTCCGAAGTCAACGCAAAGAGTGATGAGTCAATGTATGTCGTTTTCATTGACTTTCCTGGCGCCAAATCAGTCATATCCGTGAAATGATTGCATCAATCGGGAAGCCATGACGTGGTGCGGACTTAACCCTGTCTAGGATTGGTCTGGAATTGCTCAAACCTTTCAAGTGTTCAGAGTTGGATATCTGTTTTCCAATTTCAATTTTTACCAGTATTGAACACTGGATAGTAGTATTTCAGTACTCCGAAATTCCTTCTTTTCTTAGTTTAGCGTGTTCTGAGATTTTTCGAAAGAGACCGTCCTTGAAATACAAGGTTGAAGGTGTCTGAAAACCTCGAGATTGGTTATTACTGGTCTAAGGACTTCCTCAAAAAACCCATTAATGTGAAGGAGTTTGCTGTCTTAGTTAAGAGCTGCGAGAGCCCTTGATTTGGTAGAGTGAGTATTTGAGTTACTACGATTGCCCGGCAAGGGCGCGGTCCTCGGTCATTCAGTAGCTAGCCAAGTCACCAACAGAAACCTTTTATTGTCGATGTCGTAGATCTCGTCAGACGTCCACCCAGCTGATGACTTCTTTCGCTAGTGCCAAGATCCGTTGCGATGCTGTCGTGTTAATGTTGGGATATATTAAGGAGGCTTTTGGGGGTCTAAAGGTCGCCATCTCGATTTAATGGAGCCTCTTCTAATGGGCAGCGCGGTCAAGATGCGAAACCCGTTTCATCATTTTTCTCTGTTTGCTTTGTCCAATTCTGTTCGTCCAATCCTGCTGGGGTGAATGTATTTAATGAGGACAGTTCGATATGCAATGACAGTACGTTCATGTTTATATATGTTTTCCTTCATTCAACCTGGTTTGGTCCCTGCCTCGCTTCTTGTGGTCTCAACACGCGGTTAAGACGGCAGTTGTGCATGAATTTTCTCCATTACCTATTTAATGGCCTATTGTAAGCGGCATATGGAAAGGCAACTTTCAGTTGCCAACAAAGAGAAGAAGAGGAAGAAGAAGAAGAAGAAGAAAAAAAAATATGATCAGCTGTTCTTCCCTTCTAACCGGGAATCTGAATATTAATCCGGCAAGATTCAGTATGATTTGTGTTGTTTTCGTGTGCGGGATAATCATTCTCTATGGGCATAAACTGGGCAGTTTTATTTCTTGCTGTATATTTTCAATAAATGGTTTGTCCACATGCATTCTATTTATGTTTTTTGAGAAAAAGAGAAAGTCTACTTGAAGTTTTGTTTTTTGTCTAGTTTTGTCTTGTCCAAATTGCATGTACCTGATCATGAATGATATGGATTTCCGTTTCCTGTCAGTGTTGCGGCTGCAAGCAAGCGTCCAATAGGATGTCAGGTGTGCTCCCAATCTTTGAAACTAGCATGTTATGGCAAGGAAGTAGGATTTTGTCGAGGCGAATGATTTCAACTCCATTCTTTCAATAAAAAGCCCGTGTGAAAAGCGAACTTTTGTTGAAGTACTGTCCGCCAAGAGATATTACGTCGGCAACTGCCGAGGGCGTCGTTAACTTTCTCGTGTGAAAAGATAATATAGGAAAAGACGATTTACTCATCGTGATCAATGCCAGTATTTTGGAGACATTTTACTTTTTGACGGGGTAGAACACGTGATAATGCATCACTGTCGGGCTATGGTGACCCTGCGTCGTCGCCCCAAATCAAGGGATATTTCTGTTTCACTCATTAAGGGTGGTTACAATCCCGGACTCTTCCTCCTGCAGGTGGACCCTTCGTTGCAAATCAGTCATTTATAATTGTTTCAAGATTTTGAATAGTTGAAATGTCCATTGAATTTCATCTACGAAATTGCATATTTTGTCGAGAGATCAAGTTTTTTATTCTTGAAATCGCAATTTTGCTGGCAAAGATCGTGCAAGGATTTGGCTGAGATTTGTCTAGTAATGAGGGGTTCCTTTTTTAATCACCATCTTACAAAGTTTTTTGCATGCCAGTAGAGCTATAGTCTATAGTGTGTTTGCGTTAAACGATCCAAGGTTTTTTAATTAATCTGTTGTCCTGTTGTCGGTGTCGATGTTTATGTACGACTTTGATGACCTTTTAAGAAGGATGTTCAACAAGGTTGTTTTCGTCTCCCCCAGCCTTTCTGGAGAGTTTGATTGTCCCTTTAACTCAAGTACCGCTCCAGCTCGACTGTCGTGTCGTGTGAAAACTAGTGGATAGGCAGATATTCAGGCAATTTTCAATAACCCTTTATAGTTTGAGAGTGGTCCTCGGTACGTTTTAGCTCGGCCCACTGCATGTGGTTGAGCTGACTTCGTGACAGAATGTCGGATAAAGTCTGTTTGCTGTGCCCGATTAGATATATATTTTCTGCACTAGTGAGCCTGGAATCCCAAACGAGTTTTAGCTGACGCTAGGGAATGCACGATGTTAAGTGATGGAAATAAGCGAATCTAAGGTTGGGAACTGAATAAGTATCGGTAAGGCTTGGATATTGAGGCTAGGGGTTGTTGCCATATAGTGAAGTAAGTAAGGTTGGGATAAGGTTTGGATGGTTGAGGACAGGTAAGTAATGTGCGTTGTAGACCACGGTTTGGTTAGTCATCGTATAGATGGCGAGGAAGGGGTGTCTCCATACCTTAACTAATGCTAATGAGTAAGCAGGAAGGATAATGTACTATTCAAACTCATTGAATATTCATGAGCCTTCCGGATGACGTCATTAGCATTATTTAAGGATACATTAATTATGCATAAGTGTCAGTTCCCGCGAAGTTGACTGCAAGACAGAGTCGCCCCTCCCACCCACCCTTCTCGCTTACTCATTGGTTTTATTCCTGCGAGCTTGCTCGTCAGGGGTGTCTCCATACCTTAACTAATGCTAATGAGTAAGCAGGAAGGATAATGTACTATCGCACTGCAGATAGTCAGGCTTTGTACATCGCTATCAAGCGACAAAAATCTCTTCAAGTCCAACATCAAAGTCATCCAAGCTTTTAGTGTTCGTACTCTATCATCACAAGAGTCAAAGTAGATAAACAAACGCCGGAAAACATTTTGTGAAAGCCGTCGTCGCTTAAGCGCCGACCGTGAACTGGTCTTGAGTCCGCTAGCCGAAAACAGCAACAAAAAGGCGTATTGAGTTAGTTTATTGGCTTAGTGTTTTGTAAAGTAATTTCTTTTATCTTCATAGCGACATTTTGCTACAGTGCACAGAGAGAAGCATTTTTGCATTTGTTTTGTAACCACACTCTGACAATAAATATACAAAATTCACCATGCGAAATTATACAACTTCTGGATGGTCGAATGGATATGTCCTCGGCTTCACAAGCGAGAGGTCCGGGTTCGAATCCCGGCCAGGGAGTAATTTTTTTTTCACCTTTTTTTCTTTTTGACAGATTTTTGTTCTTATATAGCTAATGACTCTTTCTTCGCTAAGGAAATTATTGATTTATTGATTTGGATTTTTGTCTTCAAATGAAAACTCGTTATTTTACTAAAATATATTGTTTGGGCTTCCTGTGGTCATTTCGGTCAATCCACGAGTTACTTCGCCATTGGCGGTTTGATCTTTCTCGTCATCTTCGTCCTCATTATTTGTTTGATCCTCAGGGAAAGACGGCAAAGATTCTAAGGCATAGTGATAGACATGGCCGTAGTTGAATAGCAACGGTATGTCTTGAGATGGGAACTGTTTCCAGCCAGTCGTCGGAATCACAGGAATATTAGAGACATTTTTGCTGCTTGTATTACAAAGATTATCGCAGTTATTTTCTCTCAGAATTTTCGCCTCTAACCACTTGCCATCGTCGATGCTAGGATCGAGAATATTATGATTCCCGGACTTGAGGCAGTCGTTCACGCGCGCGATCAAATCACTTTTCTTGCCAGCTAGTTTTAGCCCTCGACACTTCAACCAACGCTTAAGTTGCTCTATGGTATAGCTGTCAGGAGTACTGTCGAACTTTGAGCCTGGAACATTATCATTTTCTGTGAGAATTGTCGTTGTTTGAAGGCCTAAACGCGAAGAAACTTTGAAATCGCCCGCCATTCCACATTACTGTCATCTGTTTGTTTGTCTGAGTCTTGCGGGGGGTCTAAATTTTGATGACGTCATTACTGCGCTTCGCTATTACAATGATAAAAGAAAAACTACCAAGTACAGAAATAATATACTCCTGTCTATTACCCCGTCAAGACATGCTACAACAACAAGTCAATGAAGTAAATAATGCAATGGAACATTATTGCAAAATAAACAATGTCAAATTTGTTCTAAATGATAATATATCTAATTCATTTCAGTTTTATGACTATAAACATTCAAATCGCCGCGGTTTTAAATTTTTCGCAAAAAAATTAAAAAGTGCAATATTTGGAACCAAGACAAAATTAACAGGAAAACGCCAATTACCAAGGCCTACACCACATTTCTTCAGCCGTTGGCCACAGACGTCAGTACCGCAAACTACACCAATAATGAAGACAAGGTCAAATCATTCATCATATGCTGCTGCTGTAACGGCTCCAAGAAACAATCATTTCCAACGTACCAATATCAATCCACCAACAATGCTTGACTACCATCAACATGAAGCTGAACATCAAGAACTTATTACCTCCCCTGGAACTGCTGATTATTCACAGCAACCTATAGGCAAGGGTTTTCCAAACCAACCAGGTTTGCCATTTCATTTAAAAACACTGATCCAACAGCTACAATCTTTTTTATAACTTAGCTTATTCCTTTTGTTTCTAATTTCACTTAAATTGTAGTTTTTTGTTTTTATTTTTGTATACGTTACATTCCAATTTTTTTATCTTTGTTTTGTTTCTTCTTATGCTCTTTTTTGTTTGTTTGATCATTTGTTTGTTGTTGTTTTTTTTTCTGTTGTTTTTTGTTTGTTTGTTTGTTTGCTTTTTGTTTTTGTTTGTTTGTTTGTTTGTTTGTTTGTTTGTTTTTGTTTCCCTACCAAGATCTAGCCTCTTCAGTACTGATTTAATTATCGAATTAGTGTTCGACTTAATTATTAGCTATGATAAACTTCAACAAAAAGTTATCTTTTTGTACATGGAATATAAATGGACTCCATAACAATGTTATTGGTGATAAGACGAAATGCCTTGATTTTACTAATATAATAACAAAACATGATTTCATTTTAATAACGGAGACTTGGTCAAAATCTCTCCTGGATATTGAAGGTTATTATGACTTTTCAATAGATCCACAGAAAAATTTTGATAGTTTAAAAAAGTCATCAGGACGAAAGTCTGGTGGACTTTCACTTTTATACAAAAGTTGTTACAAGAATAAGATTACAATTGAGAAATCTTACAAAAACTATTTTTGGTGTAAAATTTCCAAAACGGTAATCAACAAACAGAAAGATCTATATTTATGTTGCATCTATATTCCACCCGAGAACTCAAAATACTTTGATCCTGAAAGTTTTGAAAATCTTAACAATGATGTAGCGACCTTTTCCATTAAAGGATTCGTTATGTTACTAGGTGATTTTAATGCCCGAACAGGGAGAGAAGATGATGTCGTTTATAATGAAGGAAATAATTTTATACATAATGATTTTACTACTGTCTCATTGGCAATACCTCGAAGGAATAACATTGATTCTAATGCTAATTCTCATGGTAAACATCTACTAGATATATGTAAGGATTTTGATTTAAGAATTTTGAATGGAAGAATATGTGGAGATTCTTTAGGTCGACCAACATACCATGGCCAAAACGGTGAAAGCACAGTTGATTACATTGTAATAGATCAAGATCTTTTTAGCAATGTTAACTGCTTTATTGTTGAGCAACCATCATTTTTATCAGATCACAGTCCTATATACACCAAAATTCAAATAACTTCAAACAATTTTCATAATGATGACCATTCCGACGAGTGTCCATTAGAATCACTTAAAAAATATCTCCTCAATTTGTATGGACCTCTGAATCTAATGAAATGTATAATGGAGCCTTTTCATCACCTGATGTTTACAATTTAATCGACGGATTTTTTGCAAAGAAGTTTAAAAATTTCAATGTTGACGATATAGAAAACTCTGTACATGTAAGTCTTGTCAATATGATCTACATCACAGCTGCAAAGAAATCTTTGAAGCTTAAGATAATCAAACCTAAGAAAAGATCGCGAGCTTTCTGTGAAAAGAAATGGTTTCATTATGATTGTAAAAAAGCTCGTAAAGAATTAAGAAAATTGTCAAATCTAAAACATTCGGATCCATCGAACGTAATTTTAAGGAAAATGTATCTCGAAAAATTGAAAGAATTCAAAAATTTACTTAAGTCTAAAAAATATAATTTTCAAACAGAAAAAATACAAGAACTCGAAAGAAATTCAGAAGGTACCAACTTTTGGAAAATTCTAAAATCTTCAAATGAAAACATTAAAGAAGAGAAAATCCCTCCAATTACAGAACAACAGTGGATTAAGCATTTTGAAACTTTACATTCGAGTATCCCGATAAATCTTCCAGATCAGCAACAACTGATTCACGATGTATCCGTTTTGGAAAACGACACATCTTACATTAATAATGAACTAAATAGTCCTATAACTAGTCGTTTTTATCAAAAGTAAAATGCTGCGGCAATTGAACATTTCTGCAAGCTTGGACTTGATCGAAATTCAATAACATGTTTATCATCGTGATCGACTTTGCTAATCTGATAATGGACCAATAGAAAATTAATTACTAGCTATTTCTAATAGAAAGTGAATTGCTGCGAGCAGAAAACAGCTGGTGTATCCACGTTAGCAGAACTGTTTCCCTAAAACTCACGAAAGTACACCGCTTTCTCTGATATATGAAATGTTTCTTGTCTATCTCCTGTGTGTTGTGTGACAAACACTGCTAGTTGACCTTCAACATTGAACTAGACGCACTCATGCGTTCACTCGTGCCCATGTAAAAGGGAGCCCAAAATCAGCTTAAAAAGGACATTTAGATTAGCTGCCGCTAGAGTAAGAGCGATAGATATGTTGTCGTTAATAAACTTTTTAACAAGACGCACCTCGAACCGTACACTGGTTGCCTGTAGTTCAACAAGCCGCAGTAGTAAAGACCTTTAATTTGTCTGTCAACAGCTATGGATTAGCGTTCGCAAAAATTTTGTACCGCTGATCGAAAGTATCGCGTGTTCGTCTAGTGACATCCTTGAATCGACTCTCGATACGGTATGGACTTGAACCGCTGATCATATGTATCGCATGTTCGTCTAGTGACATCCACAAATTACACTGTGTTCAGAATAGGAGGCTACTCGCTTCGCTCGCAGCAATTAATTAGTTGTATTAAAGAAAATTGACAATTTTTGAAATTTTTGATTGATATTTATTAATAAATCATAATAACAATTTGTTTATTAGAAAAATATAAATGATTTGATATATATACTATAATGATAAAATAAAACTATAAATGTTAAAATGAAAATCTGTGATTGGTAAAACTTATGAAATATAAACTCTTGATATTAAAAAATATCGTCAGAACAGTAACAATTTTGTGCCTCGTTGGGCGATTTATTTTGATAAGTATTTGTCACATTGGACGTATTTTGTGCCTCGTTGGGCGATTTATTTTGTGCCATATTAGGCTGTTGACACAATTCCATAGTATGGTGTCTCTCCATGGATGTTCTTATCGTAGAAGAGAGGACTCGATCGGGTAGATAGCTAGTTCAAAGAAATTGTCTCTTCATCAGGTATAGAGGCTTCTTCAAAAGCTAATTTAAGTAGATAGCATCTTCTTCGAGAAGAATTTCATCGACTTTTCGGTTGTCCACGTCAAAATATGGCTCGAGTTTGCACATAATAACAAAGCTGAAAGACTCATAAAAGCACACTGTCTTCCTCTAGAAATATCGCTGAAACGATTATTACCTTGATGAATACTCCCACGAGCGAAAATAGTAGAATTAAACATGATAAATTTGGGAACGTACCTTCATGACACAACTTGCGACGAGAAGAGGATGACCTCGTGTTTAATTCGCATGTCATCTGACGACTACCACTGATGCGTGGCGGCGCAATTGATTACGTCACAAAAATTCATACATCGCTACATAGTCCAAAAAATACGCAGTCTAAGACCGCATGTGGCTAGTGCAAATTACTATCAAAAACAACGAAATGTTACAAAAATACCAAAACGTACGTTTAATGTTATGGGGCAGATAAAAAAGAAGGCATTTGTGTTTTGAAATGTATTGCAAGGAAATACATGTTTGCACTGGCTGAATTGGGGGCTGAAACACCTGCATGTTTGTTTTTAAAATAATAATCTATTTGACACATTTAAGTAATCAAACCGCCAATGGCGAAGTAACTCGTGGATTGACCGAGATGACCACAGGAAGCCCAAACACAATTTGTTTTGTAAAAATAACGAGTTTTCATTTGAAGACAAAAATCCAAATCAATAAATTAATAATTTATTTAGCGAAGAAAGAGCCATTAGCTATAAAAGAAAAAAAAATTCTGCAAAAAAAAAAGTGAAAAAAGAACTCCCCGTAGGTCCGGGATTTGAACCCGGAACTCACGATTGAAAAGCCAAGACCTTAACCACTAGACCATCCAGAAGTTGATTGGTATCTTCTTGTGAATTTTGTATATTTATTGTCAGAGTATGGTTATAAAACAAATGCAAAATTGATTCTCTCTCTGTGCTCTGTAGCAAAATGTCGCTATAAAGATAAAAGAAATTACTTTACAAAACACTAAGCCAATAAACTAACTCAATACGCCTTTTTGTTGCTGTTTTCGGCTAGCGGACTCGTCAGGCCTTCACGGCGGCGACCCGGACGACTGCTTTCAAAATGTTTTCGTTTGTTTAGTTAAACTTAAGTTTATCTACTTTGAGTCTTGTGATAATAGAGTACGAACACTAAAAGCTTGGATTACTTTGATAGTTTTGATGTTGCACTTGAAGAGATTTTTGTCGCTTGATAGCGATGTACAAAGTCTGTCTAAACTTGCTTCGGTACTTCGATGGTTTTACTCCTTTACGAAGTTATCCCGAATAGATCCCGAAGATTACGCACGCATACACCAGGGTCACAACATTATGGCTAGAGCCTCGTTCCGAGGCACTAGCCATAAAAATCGACCTTGTCTCAGTATTATCGTGCGACACAGGGAGCCCGCAAGAAGAGATTGACTTTGTTTGAAATAGTGAGCTGCTCCGCTCGCTTCGCTCGCTCCGCAGCAACAATTAAAGGAATTCAAAAATGTACAAAAATGTTAAAAAATAAAAAAGCAGCATCTTCAGACAAAATACGTAATGAAATGATTCGATCTAGTCTAGACGTTATGTGTCCAGTTCTTGAAAAACTTTTCAACTTAATTTTGAAATCAAGTATTTTCCCTAGTGCCTGGTGCGAGGGTTCAATAACACCAATTTTTAAGAGCGGTGATAAATGCGATACCAATAATTATAGAGGAATATGTGTTTCAAGCTGCTTGGGAAAATTGTTTACTTCAATTTTAAATCAAAGATTATTAAAATTTACAGTCAAAAACATAAATTATTGCACAACTCTCAAATAGGTTTTATGCCTACACAAAGAACTTCAGACCATATATTTACTTTACGATGTCTCGTGGATCGATACGTAACAAATATCCGCGGAGGCAAAATATATGCATGCTTTATTGATTTCAAAAAAGCTTTTGACTCAATCTGGCATAAAGGATTGCTATATAAATTATTTCAAAATAATATCAATGGAAATTTCTACCAACTAATCAAAAATCTGTATTCAAAGTCATCGTGTTTCATTAAATTAGGATCAAAACGAACTAAAAGTTTCAAATATGGTCGTGGAGTTCGTCAAGGTTGTATTTTGAGTCCATTACTTTTTAATCTTTACTTAAGGTGAGTCAATAGTTCCAAATGGCCGAATCGGTCATATCGGTTTTTGGCTCATAACTTTGACTCCCTTTGAGCAATGACCGTCAAACGGCACCAAAATCTAAAACAGTCATTCAGCTATAATATAATATACACTGATCGCGTTTTATGTCAGTAATTTGTGATATATACGGCATTAAACGAATGAGCTGTTGTCACAAAAACTCGATTTTGTGGAAAATCTAGCCGTTTTATTTCGCTGAAAAATTTAGAATCCTTTTAGCTAAACATAACAGACAACTCGGCCACGTTTTAAGAAATTCGTCGGAACTGAAGTCTCGCAACACAAGCGAACAGAAAATGCACCTAAATTCTATATTGTCATCATCTTGAATGTTGTGAACGAAATAGTCGCTCCCTAAACATGCTTTAAAGCCGCGGTTTTAGGCTAAAGCTGGCGGCAATTCATTATACTTTCGACTGTCATACCGCGATTGTCGACCAGACTGACCGTTTTAAAGTATTTTAAAGTTGTATGAATGTAATAAAATGCTCAAATACCTGCCCAGGTCCAAGAAGTTGCGTTTTCTCCAATTTCTTCGTACTTTTTTCAAATTGTTCTATTAGAAGTTTCTAGAAGTTTCCCACATAAGCTTCAAAGCACTGTGATAAATTATTAACCAATTTTGCTGCTGTTCGTGGTTTGGAATAAGAGAAATTACGTTTTTGGTTGAGCTCAGTTCCATCTCCTAGCTCAAACCAAAAGTTTTGCTGCTTTGTTTTTGAATACGCAATGAGGCAAGGTGCAAGATATGTCAAGAATTCGCACCCTTGTTAGGGGGGAGCCTCTATTATACAGTATACCGACAAAATGCATATTGCATTATAGTTTGTGTTATACTGTATAATAGAAGCTCCCCCCTAACAAGGGTGCGAATTCTTGACATATCTTGCACCTTGCCTCATTGCGTATTCAAAAACAAAGCAGCAAAACTTTTGGTTTGAGCTAGGAGATGGAACTGAGCTCAACCAAAAACGTAATTTCTCTTATTCCAAACCACGAACAGCAGCAACATTGGTTAATAATTTATCACAGTGCTTTGAAGCTTATGTGGGAAACTTCTAACGGAACAATTTGAAAAAAGTACGAAGAAATTGGAGAAAACGCAACTTCTTGGACCTAGGCAGGTATTTGAGCATTTTATTACATTCATACAACTTTAAAATACTTTAAAACGGTCAGTCTGGTCGACAATCGCGGTATGACAGTCGAAAGTATAATGAATTGCCGCCAGCTTTAGCCTAAAACCGCGGCTTTAAAGCATGTTTAGGGAGCGACTATTTCGTTCACAACATTCAAGATGATGACATTATAGAATTTAGGTGCCTTTTCTGTTCGCTTCTGTTGCGAGACTTCAGTTCCGACGAATTTCTTAAAACGTGGCCTGGTTGTCTGTTATGTTTAGCTAAAAGGATTCTAAATTTTTCAGCGAAATAAAACGGCTAGATTTTCCACAAAATCGAGTTTTTGTGACAACAGCTCATTCGTTTAATGCCGTATATATCACAAATTACTGACATAAAACGCGATCAGTGTATATTATATTATAGCTGAATGACTGTTTTAGATTTTGGTGCCGTTTGACGATCATTGCTCAAAGGGAGTCAAAGTTATGAGCCAAAAACCGATATGACCGATTCGGCCATTTGGAACTATTGACTCACCTTAAATGAATTATCGATTTTACTTGATAAAACCGTTAGAACTGATGCATTTTTATTGCCCAATGGGGCGAAACTAACGTTACTTATGTACGCTGATGATCTATAGTTCTCCTATCTAAATCTCGAGAAGGTCTTCAGAATGGTATTGATTGTGTCGCTGATTTTTGTGCAAAATGGCAAATGAACATCAATGAGAAAAAATCAAAAGTTATGATTTTTCAGAAAAAATCATCAAAAAAGACAAAGCAAAGAACATTTCAAGTAAATAATAAAGAACTTGAGATTCTTAAAGAATTTAATTACTTAGGAGTTACATTAAGCTCAAACGGAAACTTTTCTACTCATCAACAGAAATCAAAAGAAAAAGCACTCAATGCTCTATTTAGTATTAATCGCTCTGTTGATCTGAAGAAAATTAGACCACAACATGCTAATAAAATTTTTAATTCTATGGTTTCCCCCATTCTTACATATGCCAGTACGTGAGATTTGGGGAGTATATCAAAAACATGACTTTCAAAAATGGGACAAAAGTCAAACAGAAAAAATGCATCTTCGTTTTTGCAAATTTTATTTGGGTGTGAATAATAAAGCATCCAACATAGCATGTAGAGCTGAACTTGGTAGATTTCCTCTTAAGATTTTTATCGACAAAATGATACTCAAATACTACAACCATTTGTTTAGTTTGCCTTATGATTCTTTTGCAAAACAAGCCTTTTTATTATCGAAATCTTTGCATGAACGAGGAAAAGCTTGCTACCACTCACATTTAATCTCAATGTTAAATTCCTACGAAATAAACAACGCCATGACTAGTGTCCTAACTAATAATACTGTCAGTAATTATCATGACATAATGAAAAATCAATATCTCAAGGCATGGAAATCTTATATAACGCAGTCTAGAAAACTGCAATTATACTATTCAATTAAAACAAATTACCAAATAGAAGAATACCTTGATACTGTCAGAAATTATGAACAAAGGAGATTATTAACAAAATTTAGAATAAGCAACCATAAATTAGCTGTCGAGACTGGAAGATATGGGAAACAAAAGATTCAGGTTGACAAAAGATACTGCATCTTATGTAACAACAGTGAAATTGAAACAGAAGAGCACATGTTGTTACATTGCCCATGCTATTCCACTTTACGACAGCATTTTATGAACAAAATAACTGGAGAAATCAAACTAAATACCTTAGATACAAAAACATTAACTATAAATTTACTAAGTTCAAATAATCCAACTATTACATTCTATGTATCGAAATATATTTTAAAGTGTTTCGAACTAAGGGCAACCTTAGCTCAAACTACGACAAAATAAGAACAATTTAAATCTAGTATCATTCATATATATATATCAACATGTTAATGTTTCATTGTAATTTTTTTTTCTATATCTATATTCATATTAATCTTTAATCATTTGTATACTTTAGCAATACCTGTAATTAATGGGTCATGCGAATAAAGTTTATCTACCTCTCCTCTCCTCTCCTCTCCTCTCCTCTCCTCTCCTCTCCTCTCCTCTCCTTTTCGTCTCTTTTTCCTTTCCTTTTTATATATTTTCTTCTCATTTTTATACCATTTTGCCTATAAAAATAGAGTTCTCAGTTTATTGGGGCAATCGTTTTATTGTGAAAAGGTTTATCAAACATTTGTTCTGTTTTCAGTTCTGCAGTGATTGTAGCTGCATGGCATCCATCAGGCTCCAGCATCATTAGCTGTGATAGAAACAAACATGCAGTCATGTGGACCAATAGATATGGTTAACAACTTACAATAACAACAAAGATAATACCTTCACATGATGATATACACCCTGGGTGTGGCCACAAAATGGTTTTAGAATATTTATATGTGGATGGAAGAAAAGTGGTGATGCCAATAAGTGAAGGGGAATGATTCCATATACACCTTTTTTCAAAATAGGTTGCCAGACAAGAGGCTAAAAACCCACACAACTAGGCCAGAAAGAAGTATGGGTAAAGGCATTTCTCAGCTTTGGCCTTGACTTTTATAACTGACAAATACTTTGGTGTATTTTGTCTCGTCACGCAGTGCTCAACCAATGGAGCATTGCGTGACGGCTGCGAAGAGGACTAGAGTCACGTAAGCTTGAGTCATTTTTGTTTGACAATGTTTTTTGAAATAGGTGTATCCAGGGAACGCTTCTGAATAGATGTGACTATGGACCAGAACTTGTGGATAATAACCACACAGATTATTATAGACTTTTATGTTGTGGATAATAACCACAATAAATTGTATTAGAGTGATTTTCATTTGACTGTGAAAAAAAATGACTAGTTAGCAAGTTTGTAGTACTTAAGAAACAAAAGAAAACAATGGCTTTAGAGCCTACTACCAACTATTAGTTTGTCTATTCCTTCATGGTCAAATGAAAACCACTTTAGAGTGATTTTAATCGGACTGTGAAATAGTTACTAAGCTAATACACACTAGTAGATCCCAATTCCATTGTTTCCTTTTGTTGAATTTTGACTGCTAAACACTAATAGCCAGTTGGTATTTCACAATCCGATGAAAATCACTCTAACAGAGCTAGTAATCTATATTCTGCAACTTGGTACTGATGGGAGGATCTATACTGCAAGTTCACTATTTTTTATATTTAAATGGTTTAGAGTACTTACACAAAAAGTTTGTAACATAAATAGTACTAAATAGTGATAAATTATGCTAATTCTATTGTTTATTGTAATTATAGTAACTATTCAGTAGTAAATGATGCAAAGTAGAGTGGCTTTCATTAACCCGTGAAACAAAGTGTATTAGTTAAAGTGTAATTAAAAGAGTGGTTTTCGTATGAGTGGGAACACTGTACGGTTACGATACGGTTACTGCAGGAATTTCGAATGTTTTTATAGACATTACGGCACTGACACGGTCACGGTATGGCGCGGTAAGTTTCCCTCTCATACGAAAACGACTCTAGTTGAATGACAACAAAAGAACACAATGGAATTAGGGTGTATTAGAGTGTACTACACTAAAGTGTCTTTCACGGGTTAATGAAAACCACTCTAATGCATGTATGTAGAGTGGTTTTACTTAGCTCTTAAAACAAAACCTAGTAATTAATGTGTAGGAATAAATTACAAGATATATCATTTTTTAAACTTTGTATATTTCGGCCTCCATGGCCACCCAAAGGCCATCAACAGCAATTGAACTAAATACATTAGGTTTACATAAAAATTAGTTTAACAGATTCAGGAGAATTGATTGACTCTGTACACTAAGGCTAGGCTTTTGTTCTTTAATGAATAGCGCTTCAGCTATTTTCCTTTTCCTATAGTCTTCAATAGGCCATTTGCACGATGGCGTCATTTTACTACAACTACCAGAATGCTTTACGAATTTTCTTTCTTATTCAGATTTTTATTCCCTTCTGAGAATAGCAAAACAATTGGCACTAATTATTTTACAAAAGAAAGTGGGCAAAGCATTCTGGTAGTTGTAGTATATGACGCCATAATGCAAGTCGCCTATTGGACGAAAGAATACGTAATAGTCAAGTAATGTGTAATAGTCAAATAATTTTATCTCTGGCTATTTCACGTTATCTATTGGACCTCTATTGTCTGTTTCACGGATTAAATAAAATCACTCTAGTGTTTGTAGTCTAGTTAATACATCTACGTTGCGAGCAACTTGTAATGCAATTTTTCGTTGCATTACAAGTTGCAGAGAGGAATTTTACATACATGTGCAATCTCTTCTGCAACTTGCAACGAAACGGCATTGCTTTGTAAAGGCGGTGTTACACGAGACGATTTTTAACGACGATTTTCAGCACAACGGCGTTGCGATAAAAATCTTTCTCGTGTAACATGACACTTGGAACGATTTTCCTTGCAATTTTCGCTTCGGCAACGCGTTGCGAGTTTTTGAATCCAAGTCGGAAACTCGCAACGCAAAATATTGCAAGTTGTTGCAACGTTGCGCGGAAAATCGTCGTTAAAAATCGTCTCGTGTAACACCGCCTTAAGAGACAAGAAAAATTGCCTTGTGTTACAGGGATCAATAGATACAACTATGCTTTGTCACTGGCTCCAACTATTTAGGATAAGGATTGACTGAGTAGATATCCTCAGAACCGAGCCGAGATTATTCTGTCGTTCGTTTCTCGCTCCCTAAAAAAATTTCCCTGGGAACGTTGTCCGCCTGTTGAGAACGTCTTTTGGAAGTAAATTTTTTTCTCTTTTCTAATTGGATGGTTGACCTGAGTTATTTTATTACTAAAGGGGAAAAAATAAAATTAAAATAAAAAACGGCAAAATCGAAAAATCAATAACAGGGTAAAATAGGAAGTTTATTTAAACAGTATGATTTACGAATTTTCTTTCATTCAGATTTTCATCCCCTCCTGAGAACGGGCATTAATTAATCTGTTCACAAAAGGTAGGAGGCAAGGCATTGCAAGTGGTCTATTCATCTGGTCTCTATCAGTCTAAATATTCATCACAAGTTCAAACTTTTTGTTTTGGTCTTGCCGAATTGAAAATTTTCAATTGCAAATTCCATTCTTACAACTGACTTAATATGCATTCCAATCAATATGTTCCGATATTTTGTGCCAATAAATCAGTTTCGTGGATCCATATGTCTACTCAAAATAGTTCATAACAAAGCCGGACACCATGCTGTCTTTTTGGGCAATTAGAAGTTTCTATAACAAAAGATTATAAACACAAAACTTTATCACGAATTTTCTTGTTCAGTTTTAAATAAATACGAAATAAGCACAATTGAAGTAAATCACTTCAAGACAGCTACTTCTTGCGTCGACTGAAAACTGTGTTCTCTGTTTTTGTCTACAATGTTGTTCAAAGTCTTGTTTCTTGTTGCACTAAGTCTTGCCATGTTTTGGGGGGCTGCAAACAGCGACAGTCAGAAAAATGATGTCGAGAAACGGAGTGAAACTCTTTCTGGTCTTGCTAAAGCCATGGACACCTCAAAAGGGTAAGGCAAATATACTGAAATGTTTTCGGCGTGCTGGTTATTCTTAAGCTGGGCGGGTCTGTCAAACGTAGCAGCAGTAGCAGCTTTATTTTGCAATAGTTGTCATTGAGACATTAACGTCGGCGTTGTCTTTATCGCCACATGTAATGTCTCCATACTCAAAAAGAGGTGAGATAAAACTATTAAAAAAGGCTAGCCTAGCATGTAAAGTTAAACAAGATTTGTGGCGCCTTAAAAGACCTAATTTCTTATTAATCTTATAGTTACAATATAATGAACATGGTCAAATCACCTAATTAAATTATATTTCGATCGCGCAAAAGATCATAACTGGATACTTCCCTTGACTTCTGGTTTTTACTAGTGCAAACAAAGAAGGAAATACATGAATTTTATTGTCTTGCCTTAGTTTCATTCTAACTTCTTGCTCTTCTTGTTCTTCTTGTTCTTCTTGTTCTTCTTTTTCGTCTTGTTCTTCTTGTTCTTCTTGTTCTTTGCTATTTAATTTAACTATATTACACTTTGAGATGTTTTTTGCTTAAAGATCGATTCATAAAGTGATTTAATAAAATCGTTTGAACGGTTTTAGAGGAATTCGACAAAGCGCTCGAATTAATGTGAATAATAGGCGCTGAATCCAAAATGGACGGCCTCACAAGATAAATTCGTCCTCGATAATTATTATGAATGAGATAATCCTCAAAACATTCAAGGTATCAAAATATATGTTGAAGAAAGATTTTGACGAGCTTTAAAGGTCATTTTATTTAGTCTTTCTAAACAATACTGAGCGACTCCTTGTGACATGCTTTTAATGTTTTTGCTATTTACTCAAAATCAAATATACAGAATTTCTTGATTCCAATATGATTTGCATATCATATTAGTGCGAAATGCAGTAGTCGATTTTCTGGATATCATCAAAAGCGCTTAGCACTTAAGTATTTAAGTTTCAGTGATTCAATGTTTCTTGTCTATCGTTGCTATGGGAACGCGTTCTCCAATAAAACGTTCATCATACTAAATTTCAGAGAAGGGGTGATCGTTGGTGAGTCTCAGAGTGATCGAGCAAGAGAAAGAGCGGTTTTTATTAACCCGTGAAACACACTTTATATAGTGTATCACTCTTTAATACACCCTAATTCCATTATGTGTTCTTTTGTTGTCATTCAACTATTACACTTTAACTAATACACTTTGTTTCACGGGTTAATGAAAACCACTCTATCGATTACTATATAGTTGTCGATGCGGACTACAGTAAAAACCCGCAACTAACTCAAGTATATTAAGGCTTGGGTTGTCTGCCAATTAGCCAGAATTTTGTTTCTTAAATAACTCTCTTGCTTTTAGAGATATTGCATCAATATTTTTATGGGAGCTGTAGATCAAAAAGTGTGACAGATTGAGACCAATTATTTTGCATTTTCTTGGTCACGTGACTTTAAGGCAGCAAAAACGGTTTTTGAAAATGGGGAGTATAGAGCCTCATTGAATGAAGCTGAAACTCACATCGTTTTAAAGGTATTTAGGGTACATATATGAATTAGCCTTTGCATGTTGTCCATCGATGTTGGGAAAGAAGATATTTGAGAAAAACTAATATGCAAATTAGGTCACGTGACCTTTTTCTTCAATAACTCTTTATGTGAGCTATTTTTCCAAACGGAAAAGGCTAATTTGGAAAGCCCTCTCCGAAAGAAACAAGAAAACATGCAATTCATAAATATTGAAATGGTTGTTGTGTACCCCATTTCTAATTGAAATTTTGCAGTGAAAAACATGGTCCCAGCAAGTCACGTGACACTCCAACAAAAGTCAACACTCGTGGAAAAAATTTCAGTCGATGGATACTAACTGAAAATTACCAAAATATGGAGATTTCCACATTGGATAAGTCGTGAGATTCATAAAACCTAAAATTCATACAAGTCGATCAAAACCCAAGCCTTAATATACTTGAGAAGAACCTGAAAATTAAGAACCTGTTAGCCTAAAATTTGGATTTTATACCCCCTATAAACAAGAACCTATTTAGCGTAAAAATTGTAAACTGGCTCTTATTTTCTAAAATCATATTAGTACATTACTGCAGTGCAGCGCAAGAATCCTATTTGAACCAAAAAAGCAGATTCTCATTGCTGTAACAATGAGTTTTTTTAATAAAAGAGTGCAAGACATTATGTAAATTTACACAGAAAAATATGAAGATTAACCAGGCCTACTCCGGGCCCTAAAAGTCGCTGTAATTTTGGGTGATCGTAGGCGATTTTAGGTGATTTAAGCAAAATTATCCCCAAATATGCTCAAAACTTAAGGCGATTTAGGGCGATTTAGGGCGATTTTAGGCGATTCAGTAGACTAGGGCCCGGAATAGGCCTAACCACACTAATGCAGTCTGAACAATATAACACTGTAAAATTAAGACCCTATTCCTCCTTGTACGTGGAAGCCCTGAAACGCATTGTTAATAAGTACCCACTCAGTTTATTATATACCAAAGAAGACGTTCTACTTGATATACTCGTAATTTTTATAACATAAATCTAGCAAAGGCTACCCAAAGTAGATTACAAACACTAAAAGTGTGCAACATAGTGTTAAACATGCATATATATAGTGCTAAATCGTGCTAATTCTATTGTTTCTATTATTTAATTTAGTGCTATTTAATTAGTACTTTTGAAGCTAAGGCGTGTGTAGTAATTTAATTATTCCTTTTCCCTCAAATTCAAATACCTGAATTCAATTGCTCAAGGTAGGTTTTTGCAGTCCATCAGTTGCATTTCTGAAGCTAAGTAAACATGAAAAGAGTGAAGTCAAATTTCTTCAGTTGCTGCTCCTAGTGGTTGCTGCTCTTGCTATAGACTGATTTTTTCTTCCAGATTTTCAAGGAAAGCGCACATCTAATGAAGATGTTCTCCAACATGCCTACTGCACTCTACTTCGAAAGCATGATTTCTGTAAACACGGACTCATCAGGAAAATGCTTTGTCGCCATACTTGCGGTAAGTATTCGCCTTCATTGTGATTTTACAAATAAAAGAAATGTTCATTATCGTTTAGCAAATAGAGTGAATTTCGTATGACTTTGAAAAACTACGGCACGGTCACGGCACGGCACGGCCACGGTACGGAACCTCACCTGCTGATTTTTTTACAAATTTGCGAAGAAAATCAGCAGGCGAGGTTCCGTGCCGTGCCGTGACCGTGCCGTAGTTTTTCAAAGTCATACGAAATCGTATCCACTCTATCATAAGCTAGTAAGCCACATATGGTGAGTGGTAAGAGCTATGGATTTACCGTAAAAGTTTTGCAAGTCGTTGAAAATCTATTTTCTCAAAGCCGATTTGCGCTAAAAATAATATTCTCAGTCATTCTCAGGTTTATCTAGGAGATATACCTTCTTCCCATTTTTGAAGTCTGCTTTCTTATATAGCCGCTTGAAATTTAATTTATGCAATTGAAGCAAAATGTAAACATTATGTAAGCAAAGCTCTTACGCAGTAGCTATCCAATCGATAATAATTTAATAGTTTTAGATATGCGCAGCTTATTAGAGTTCCAGTTGAATTATGGGACGGTTTTGGGGAACGCCACTTAATTTTAATTTGGAGCAAAGTGCTTGTAAACAATCGTAAACACCCGATCCTGGTAACTTTTCTCTTATTTATGCTCTCTTGTCTCATATCTGGTGAATTGTACCTCATTTCTTCGTGAATTTTGTGTCCCCAAAGCAGTCACATAATTCAATTGGAATTTTAATTTCGGAATAATCTCAAAAACACAGCCTTGTAAAACTCTGGGTATCTTTCAGCGTTAGCCAATCAGAGTGCACGATTGTATCCATATTATCTTTTTATTCTCTCTTTTTTATTAAAGCCTGTTACGACGTTTTGGGTAAACAAAGTTGTGATATTTTACATCAGAAGAATGAGTGTGGCAAATCCTTGACAATTAAGTACTGCTCCAAGACTTGCCATAATTGCTGTAAGTTTATTATTTTGACATAACGTTCGCTCTGGTTTGCTGACAATCTAATGATTATACAGCCAATCTCATTAACGATGATAAAAAGACATTTCGACTATAGAGCGGTTTTCGTATGAGTGGGTTATTTGCATTTTCAGATTTGAATTGCTTAATTCTCAGAGAGGAGTTGATTTTATTCAGAAATATTTATAAAAAACGTTTATTTATTTATATGACGTATTTCTAGATTCAAAAGGATTTGGCTAGAAGTTATTGGCACTTTAATGAAACAAGTGACAGTTACTGTAGTCTCAATGTCTTTTTCGGCTGGACAACGTTAATGCGATTGAGTGTATAAAAGCACGCGAGTTCTATGATCACCACGAAAGATCGGATAAAGACAAACCGTTTTCAAATATATATATTCGCGTTTATTTTCGTACAAAACTCCACAGTGATTGCAACTTAGGGTAGTGTACGCTTGCAATAAGAATTTCAGTACCCTCTTCATGTCTTCACATGGCTCACTATCGATTGTAAAAGTTCTGTGGCGCAATTCAACCTTTCATTGCTGAGGAACATTGATAAGGGAGAAAGAGGACAGGTAAAAGACAATAGATAACGGAGATTTGGCGATCTCTATTTCAATTTTCGCGCTTTATCAATGCAATTTTGTATCTAATCTAATTTTGTATTTAGTATGGCAATATTCGAGTTCCACTTGGGTACGTTAAATTTTTCTTGCCTTGCCGCGCTCAGCGTGCGTCCAAACTCAATGGACAGCACGCTGATGTCAATTTTTCCTTTTCTTGCCTTCTTTAACATTTAGATTACGTTTTGTAGCCTGGAGGCTCAAATGTGGATAATCAAGCTAGGCTTTGATAAAGTCAACTCTCTCTTGCGACCGCGCTTTGTAAACAACCGTTTTGTTCCATAGTTATTAAATGTAAAAAACGCTAATACATTCTCTCGTAAGCGACCACTTTCGGAGCTACAAAATTTCACTGCATATACTTTTGTTTTTGTCAGTCTGCAAAAGGACAGTTGTCAAAAAATAATTCCTCAGATTCTGAAAGCGGCGACAGGCATAAGAAGTTAAGAAAGACCGATAAATCGATTACGTGGATCAAACGGACACTGACTACACTTGCAGTTATTCATTTCAAGAATGTCTATAAGAACAAGCAAGACGTGTTCACAATAGCTGAATAGCCAGCTAAGTAGTTTCATCGAGACGTCAGTGTCTATTATGTATGCACGGCTTGAGCTAATAGCCAGGTGAACGGAGATTTTATTTTCAACCAATCAGAGCGCGTTCAGCATTTTTGCGAACGGCCCTCGCGGTCGAGTATGTGAATCCGCCGTTTTGCAACTGGAGTTTATAATAAATTGTTTTCCATCAAGATATGTGGTGAACAACTGTAAATTTAGTCTTCTTCCTGAGTCTAACGTGTAAGTAACTGTTGTACAAATGTTTGTAAGTTTTTATGATAAACTTTTTATTTGGCAATGTGTACTGTACTTAAGCTTAATTATTCCGTTCAGTTGATAAATATAAAAGTTATTAGCAAATTCATGCAGGTGTAGACTCGCCAAAACCCTCAAGTATACTTCCATATCGAAAAAACTCATTTTTAAAATCATAGCCCTTATTTACTGTGCTAGCTGTTAAGCACGATATTCTGTTTGTAAACCGATTTCCTTTGGGAGACTCGCACTATCAACACGCTCGCCTCGGTCAACTCTCAAAATCACGTATTGTTTGATAAGAAAGATAGCAGCCAAAACACTGAGCGTTAAAATGACGATACCAACAGCTTATTTGCATATTTTAGGCTAAATCTTTCTTAAATGCATAAACATATATTCGCTCATTAACTTTAGGAGTGAAATATTTTCGCAGAATGATAAGTTCTTGCTCCTTCAACATATCGTGACGGTATTGCGTGACACAGTTTTGATCGCTGATAAAACGATGGCAAAGCGACAGGAACAGTCAAAAATTAAAGGGAGGCTTCTTTCAAACTCTTTCCTAATTTATGTGATTAAAAACTTTCAGAAATGATTTTTCTGATATTTTGCTTGTTCATCAAGGGACCTGGGGACCAGGGCCGGTCATTTTGTCCAATAATGCTTTGCACGCCGTGTTCACCGTTCACCTGGATAGTCAAATAATGTGTAATAGTCGAATAATTTTATCTCTGGCTATTTCACGTTATCTATTGCCTGTTTCACGGATTAAATAAAATCACTCTAGTGTTTGTGGTCTAGTTAATACATCTTACGTTGCGAGCAACTTGTAATGCAATTTTTCGTTGCATTGCAAGTTGCAGAGAGGAATTTTACGTACATGTGCAATCCGGGTGTGCAATATTTTCTGCAACTTGCAACGAAACGGCACTGCTTTGTAAGAGACAAGGAAAATTGCCTTGTGTTACAGGGATCAATAGATACAACCATGCCTTGTCACTCCAACTGTTTAGGATGAGGTTGACTAAGTAGATATCCTCGGAACCGAGAGAGATGATTCTGTCGCTCGTTTCTCGCTCCCTAAAAAATTTCCCTGGAAACGTCCTTTGAGAACGTCTTTTGGCAAGTAAATTTTTTCTCTCTTTTCAAATCGGATGGTTGACCTGAGTTGTTTTATTACTAAAGGGGAAAATATAAGATTAAAATAAAAAACGGCAAAATCGAAAAATCAATAACAGGGTCAAAGAGGAAGTTTATTTAAACAGTATGATTTACGAATTTTCTTTCATTCAGATTTTCATCCCCTCCTGAGAACGGGCATTAATTGATCTGTTCACAAAAGGAAGTAGGCAAGGCATTGCAAGTGGTCTATTCATCTGGTCTATATCAATTCAAATTAATGTATGTTTATATCACAAGTTCAAACTTTTTGTTTTGGTCTTGCTGAATGGATAATTTTCAAATTCCATTCTTACAACTGACTTAACATGCATTCCAATCAATATGTTCCGATATTTTGTGCCAATAAATCAGTTTCGTGGATCCATAAGTCTACACAAAATAGTTCATAACAAAGCCGGACACCATGCTGTCTTTTTGGGCAATTAGAAGTTTTTATAACAAAAGATTATAAACACAAAACTTTATCACGAATTTTCTTGTTCAGTTTTAAATAAATATGAAATAAGCACAATTGAAGTAAATCACTTCAAGACTGACTTTTTGCGTCGACTGAAAACTGTGTTCTCTGTTTTTGTCTACAATGTTGTTCAAAGTCTTGTTTCTTGTTGCACTAAGCCTTGCCATGTTTTGGGGGGCTGCAAGCAGCGACAGTCAGAAAAATGATGTCGAGAAACGGAGCGAAACTCTTTCTGGTCTTGCTAAAGCCATGGACACCTCAAAAGGGTAAGGCAAATATACTGAAATGTTTTCGGCGTACTCGGGTTATTCTTAAGCTGGGCGGGTCTGTCAAACGTAGCAGCTTTATTTGCAAAACTTGTCATTGAGACATTAACGTCTCCGTCGTTGCCTTTATCGCCACATGTAATGTCTCCATACTCAAAAAGAGGTGAGATAAAACTATTAAAAAAGGCTAGCCTAGCATGTAAAGTTAAACAAGATTTGAGGCGCCTCAAAAGACCTAATTTCTTATTAATCTTATAGTTACAATATAATGAACATGGTCATCAATGAAGTTTCGATCACCTAAATTAAATTTCGATCGCGCAAAAGATCAAAACTGGATACTTCCCTTGACTTCTGGTTTTTACTAGTGGAAACAAAGAAGAAAATACATGAATTTTATTGTGTCTTGCCTTAGTTTCATTTTAACTTCTCCTTCTTCTTGTTCTTCTTGTTCTTCTTGTTCTTCTTGTTCTTCTTGTTCTTCTTGTTCTTCTTGTTCTTCTTGTTCTTCTTGTTCTTCTTGTTCTTTGCTATTTAATTTAGCTATATTACATTAAATCAATGGAAATGACACTTTGAGATCGTTTGAGCGGTTTTAGAGCAGCAAGTGATAACATCTGCGCATGTCTACAACTTCTATTGTCTTGGACAAATGGATAATTTTGAAAGGATAATTTCTAGCTGTTCATACTTCTGCACTCGACTGTAATGCTACGAAAAACTTTGGGGAGACTATATACGACTCTCTTTATGAGAGAGGTAGCCCTAAGCCAGGTTAAAACCGTAATTGAGGCCATTTCCGTCCAGCGGATCGCGCATACTCGTCATGTTATCACTTGCTGTTTCGGTTTTAGAGGAATTCGAAAAAGCGCTCGAATGTGAATATTTGGCGCTGAATCTAAAATGGACGGCCTCACAAGATAAATTCGTCCTCAATAATTATTATGAACGAGATAATCCTCAAAACATTCAAAGTATATATCAAAATATAAGATGAAGAAAGATTTTGACGAGCTTTAAAGGTCATTTTATTTAGTCTTTCTAAACAATACTGAGCGACTCCTTAATTGTGACATGCAAATTCGATGATGAAAAATTCAATGTTTTTGCTATTTATTCAAAATCAAACAGACAGAATTTCTTGATTCGAAGATATATATAATTTGTATGATATCATATTAGTGCGAAATGCAGTAGTCGATTTTCTGGATACCATCAAAAGCGCTAAGCACTTAAGTATTTAAGTTTCAGTGATTCAATGTTTCTTGTCTATCGTTGCTATGGCAACGCGTTCTCCAATAAAACGTTCATCATACTAAACTTCAGACAAGGGGTGATCGTTGGTGAGTCTCAGAATGATCGAGCAAGAGAAAGAACGGTTTTCATTAACCCGTGAAACACACTTTAGCTAGTGTATCACTCTTTAAATAATACACCCTAATTCCATTATGTGTTCTTTTGTTGTCATTCAACTATTACACTTTAACTAATACACTTTGTTTCACGGGTTAATGAAAACCACTCTATCGATTACTATTATAGTTGTTGATGCGGACAACAGTAAAAACCCGCAACTAAGAACCTGAAAATTAAGAACCTGTTATAGCCTAAAATTTGGATTATATAGCCCCTATAAACAAGAACCTTCTTCCACACCTAGAATACTGTGGTCCTTTAATGCTAGGTTTAGGTAAAGTTCAAAGCGACCGACTAGATAACGCTAATTATTATATTCTTAGATCTGTGTTAGGCTATGGTAAAACTGTTCCATATGAGCAGATATTAAGTACCGTCGAACTATCTAATCTCAAGAAACGACGTATCTATCAGTCAATGGTATTACTTTATAAGAGTTTATATGGAGATGGTCCTCAGTATATAAAGAATCTTTTTAGCTTTAGAAAAACACATTATAATCTCAGGGGAGATGGATATAAGCTAGCTATACCTAGGTTTAACTTATTATGGAAGAAAAAATCATTTAGCTATATGGCTGCTAACGTTTGGAATAGTCTTCCCAACAAAGTTCATAATGCAGCGAGTCTAACTGAATTCAAAAGCAACCTTAAGAAAGCCATTCTTTAGATTCTTCAGTTCAATTTATTTTCTATAACTATTGATAATTTCATACCATTTTTTTCTATATTATGTTTCCAAGTTATAATTAATTTATGTTGTTCACACATGTTCGTATTTTGAACGAGTTTCTAGCTCCTGGACGATACGTGTTTAAATAAAATAAATAAATAAATAAAATAAAAAATAAATAAATAACCTATTTAGCCTAAAAATTGAAAACAGGTTCTTATTTTCTAAAATCATATTAGTACATTACAGCTGCAGTGCAAGAATCCTATTTGAAGAAAAAAGCAGATTCTCATTACTGTACATGTAAAAATGAGTTTTTTTAATAAAAAAGAGTGCAAGACATTATGTAAATTTACACAGAAAAATATGAAGATTACCACACTAATGCAGTCTGAACAATATAACACTGTAAAATTAAGACCCTATTCCTCCTTGTACGTGGAAGCCCTGAAACGCATTGTTAATAAGTAGTACCCACTAATTATTATATACCGAAGAAGACGTCCTACTTGATATACTCGTAATTTTTATAACATGCATAAATCTAGCAAAGACTTCCCAAAGTAGATTACAAACACTAAATGAGTGTGCAACATGGTGTTAAATAGTGCTAAATCGTGCTAATTCTATTGTTTTCTATTGTTTAATATGTTTAGTGCTATTTAATACTTTTGTACGGCTATAAGCTAAGGCGTGTGTAGTAATTTAATTATTCCTTTTCCCTCAAATTCAAATACCTGAATTCAATTGCTCAAGGTAGGTTTTTGCAGTCCATCAGTTGCATTTCTGAAGCTAAGTAAACATGAAAAGAGTGAAGTCAAATTTCTTCAGTTGCTGCTCCTGGTTGCTACTCTTTCTATAGACTGATTTTTTCTTCCAGATTTTCAAGGAAAGCGCACATCTAATGAAGATGTTCTCCAACATGCCTACTGCACTCTACTTCGAAAGCACGATTTCTGTAAACACGGACTCATCAGGAAAACGCTTTGTCGCCATACTTGCGGTAAGTATTCGCCTTCATTGTGATTTTACAAATAAAAGAAGTGTTCATTATCGTTTAGCAAATATCATAAGCTAGTAAGCCACATATGGTGAGTGGTAAGAGCTATGGATTTACCGTAAAAGTTTTGCAAGTCGTTGAAAAGCTATTTTCTCAAAGCATTTGCGCTAAAAATAATATTCTCAGGTTTATCTAGGAGATATGCCTTCATCCCATTTCTGAAGTCTTCTTTTATATATAGCTTGAAATTTAATTTATGCAATAGTCCCCTTAACAGTTCTCTGCGCCATCTTCAGTTGAAAGGTAGCCATGCCTTTGCATCGAAGCGAGACGAACGTGAATACCTGTGAATAATTGTCCTAGGTGTTAAAAAAGGTATCTATCATATTGCTTCATATTGCAAGCTCACCGTTCGCCTCGCTTCAATGCAAAGACACGGCTACCTTTCAAGATGGCGCAGGGAACTGTGAAGGGGACTATTGAAGCAAAATGTGAACATTACATCAGCAAAGCTCCTATATACACAATAGCTATCCAATTGATAATAATTTAATAGTTTTAGACATGAGCAGCTTTAATAATGATCAAGATATATTCCAACGTCTTACCCGTTGTATTCTCAAAAATAAGGCCCCTGGGTATCTTTCAGCGTTAGCCAATCAGAGTGCACGATTGTATCCATATCATGTTTTTATTCTCTCTTTTTTATTAAAGCCTGTTACGACGTTTTGGGTAAACAAAGTTGTGATATTTTATATGAGAAGAAGGAGTGTGGCAGACCCTTGACAATAAAGTACTGCTCCAAGACTTGCCATAATTGCTGTAAGTTTATGAAGAAAACCAACTTTTGACATAACGTTCACTCTGATTTGCTGAAAAGCTAACGATTAAGGACTGTACGTTTTTAATAAGGGGGGTGTGGGGTGGGCTGGAGTTTTTTGGGGGAGGGTCATCGAAAAAAATTCAATGTCTGTGAAGGGTCAAGCCTTTCTTTTGCTTGTAATGGAGGAGGCTTACCTCTCTCTCAGCTACGCCTCGTGCGACTCGTACCCTTCTCTCGTGCTTAGCAGCCTCCCGCGTGCATCCATAAATTAATGAACGCACGCTGAGTGTTGACCATTTCATCATTTACAAATTTACCACAAAGCATATAAAAGCGCGTTTTATAATGGTTGATTATGGGTATTAACATGGACATGCATATAAGTATTAGAATCGCAATTTGCTTACCCTCCATGCAGATAAATTTGGCGGCATGCAGTAAATATTTCAAAAAAGGTTTGTCAGGAAAATGCATTAGTTTGAAAAAATGAAGTAATACACCGATACGCTTACATAGAGAGGGATATTGGGGCGGGGGATATTGGGGGTTCGCAAAACCGCAAAACCGCACAAAAAATCGTCAAAAACCGCGACTAAAATCGCCGAAAAACCGAAACCGCATCTGAAAAATTACGCTTTTCTATCATAAATGATACAAAAACTGAAAACCAAAGATAATTGGATTTCACCGAAAACCACAGTCCAAAAACTGCAAAATTCGTAAACCGCAGACCTCTAGAAAACCGCCAAATCGTGTATGAAATGGGCAAAAACCGTAAAACCGCAATAAAAATCAATCAAAAAACAAAAAAAATCAAAACCACCAAACCGTAAACCGCAATGTCGCCCTCCACATAGGCTGGGCTCTTATGTCCCACAAAGTGTTTTGAAATAAAAAACGAGTCCAATTGAGGTCATAGGGCAATACAAAATTAAAATAAACTTTTTGCATATGATTAAATAGGTTTTATTTAGATAAAGTTTTGTAGCCTGGATGCTCAAATGTAGATAATTAAGTTTATCTTAGGCTTCGATAAAGTCATCTCTCTCAAGCGACCGCGCTTTGTAAACAACCGTACGTTTTGTTCAATAGTTATTAACTGTAATAAAGCTAAAGTAAACTCAAACTCTCTCGTAAGCGATTACTGATAAAAATTCTTAACAGGCCGCGACCATTTTGGGGGGCTACAAATTTCGCATAATCTTTTTGGTGTAGCTCATCACCCTTCCTTGCAGCAGTGAGCACAAGTACTGAATTACGAAGGGCGCAGCTCAACGTGATCAAGTCGAAGGTGTTTTTATCAGTCTCCAGAAAGCGACCATTCAAAAGGACAGGTGTCAAAAAATAATCCCCCAGATTCTTGATAGCGCTGACAGTCGTGAAAAGTTAAGAAAGAACGATAAATCGATCACCTGGATCAAACGAACACTGGCTACACTTGCACTTATCCATTTTAGAATGTCTAAGAATGAGCAAGACGTGTTCGCAATACACCAATTTCCATACACTGGTTCAGTGCATGGTCACACACAAAGCATCCAAGCGAGGCTTCAGGGTACAAATTGGAATAATCCTTTGTGTGTACCCTGGAGCCTCACTTCAATGCTTTGTGTGTGACCACTGAACTGATGTATGGAAAATGGTGAATAGCTGAATAGCCAACTAAGTAGTTTCAACGAGACGTCAGTGTCTATTATGTAGGCATGGCTTGAGCTAATAAAACAATATTATCCTATAGTAAGCTAATCGAACAGTATCCCTGGCGCGTTGATATTGCTATTTTTTCCGTAAGCGGCACGTTTTTCTAACATGCACTAAGGTTTTTTTCCATTTAGTGGAACCAATCGGCCAGAACGGCCAGTTCTTAACTGGTACATATGTCAATTCCTTAGCTCTGGCTGCAATCAGTCCTAAGAAATCAGGCCGTTCTGGCTGCATGGTAGGTTCCACTAAATGGAAAACACTCGTCGTGTCATGTTCGTATGGTTGCTTACCAGAGAGTTGACATGAGTTCATTGTAATAACTTTGATGGCAATTTGTTCTTCGACAGTCTTATGCCACAAATATGCACCCCTTGGAATGCAGAACAGAAAAATTACTGACAACAAGATTACTGCGTCATCGATGGTTAACAGAAACCATGCCCCACAACAAGGTAGGCTACACTTTAAACCCCCAAGTGGTTATTCAGGATCGTGGTGTGCCAAATATAACAGAGTCGGACAATGGATACAAGTTGATTTGAGCAGAGCTACCAAGGTTACCGCAGTTGCCACACAAGGGCGATATGACTATAGTCAGTGGGTGACAAGCTACACTCTGCAGTACAGCTTAGACGGTAAATATTTTGCAAACATCGACAAAGGCAAGGTTTTCTCAGGGAACAAAGACAGACACACTGTCGTCAAGCATGATTTCTCCACCCCTGTGATCGCAAGGTACATCAGGCTGATTGTCAAATCTCGGTACGGTCACATTTGCATGAGGATGGAGCTGTATGGCTGTGCAGGTAAAGTTCAAACTATGGTCTTCTTGATTACTTAATAAATCGCGAATGAATTACAGTTAGCTACAATCGTTATCCTTATTTGTTGACACGATGTGAAATTCTGCATTTGTACATTATCAACTTCAGTGTCTTTCGTATTGGATCTTCCCAATCCTTCCACAATGCCATTAGGTCTGTTCGCGGTATAAAGTCTATTTGACTGCATCATTTCGGGGTGGTTTAGATTCCAGAGTTTTCACAGCAACTTTTAGAAGTACAGGGCTGGGTAGTTCTGTAGTGAAATCCACTGCACGCGTCAAAAAGCCAGCAATGATTGCACTCAAAAGGTGCTTACAATATTGCTGTTCAGGTTTCGATCATTTTCTTGGGAATGAAAAGATAAAGAACGGTTTCAAATTTGTATGAACAATCATCAAAGCGGGCTATTAAGAGTAATAATTTTGTTGAAGTTCACCTAAGATGGCACTGTGGAACCACTTGTAACCGAGCAATTGAAAGACTTTCTGTCAGTCTAGTCTATTCATGTTTACGCTTTGTCATTCGTTAGGTAAATGAAGTCCACCAAAGACCTCTGCCACGATGTGACATGACACACAGAAAACCAAGGATTTGTTGTAGTATTAGTGCTAAAAATTAAATAATTAAAGTTGAAACGACTTCATAGAGTAACAATAAAGGTAATGTTAAATGGCAAACAAAGTCTCATTAATTAATTAGTACTCATTCTTGTACTAATAAGTAGTACTTGGACGGTTTACTGGGACGATTAACGGTCGACTCCGAGTCTGATACTTTCATCATGCGTCTAGCGATTAAAATCTTGCATAAAAGATTAGAATTGTTTAGTGGGGTTGGGAAAGCAGGCTCGTATAGTCAGAGCTAAATTTTCAATAATTTTTACTTAGGTAGAACTTAGGGTAATGCTTGAAGTGCCAGCAATCAGTGCGGTGAATACTCACGTACAATGCTTGGTTACTTGGTTTTGGACGGAACTGCAAGAAGTGAAAACTACTGCACGCTGTTATAGTGGCGTTTGTAATCTAATTGTTTGTGCAGCCAATCAAATCAATCAATTTATTTAATCATGGATTGTAAGGCGGTTAATTAAGGCCTTATCGCCCAGAGGCATCAAAGTACCGTGTGAACAATTGTGTATATTTGACTACCTTATTCGTGCTTAATTTCGCGCACACTTAATTTCGCTTTTCAGTAATTGTTTTCAAAAGGATGAAGTAGTTATGACGGAGAAAAGTAGTGAGATCGAAACGTTTCATTAAAACAAAGAACAGACGAAGACCACAAGCTTAAAAAAAATAACGCGTACTAACACTGCGCTAAGCGTTCACTCGGGCTACCAGAACAGAAGACCGCTACGCGACGCAGGCTATGTAAGACAATGTGAGACAAGTTATGTGAGTTTGGGCTACCTGTGCTGACATCACTACATAAACCAGGATCAGGACGAGGCCATGATGTGGTCTAGTTCTCTTTTGATATTTAGTAACAAAAGAAAAGCGACAAAGCATGGAACTGATAACGAAATAGAAGAAATTAAGAGAGTGAGAGAGAGGCAGACAGACAGACAGACAGGCAGACAGAGACAGACAGAGGCAGTTATACCAAGACGTTATTTTATTACATATATCTCACTGTTTACCATACAGTTATAACTATACTGAATAACGTCTTGGTATAACTTTTTTGTTAGCAAATCATTTACCTCTATATTTTGCATATCGAAAGAGCTCCTAAGTCCTTCCAATCGTATGATTTTTGATTTTTGAATTTTTGAAGATAAGTATTAGAAATATTAATGACAAATTTCTAGTAACAGCGATGAACGTCATAATGACGTCACCAATAATCTAATATATCTCTAATAAAGCTCAGAGACTGAAAATTGTAGCTTTTTAATGTGCAAACATGTTATTGTAGTCTTAAATGATCGTTCAAATGTGAATTCCTATTTTCAATAGCTTCTAATAGCCATTAATTAAGCCCCAGTGACGTCATTTTTATGACGTCATCGTAAATTAAATATCCTTTATAACTCAGCAACGAGTTGTCGCATCGAAATAAAAATTACACCAAATGTTAGAGAATGTTATTTGCTATCAACATATGAATCTTTGAGAAACTCTGGAGATGATCTGGATTCTCTCGAGAATTGTAACAATTCACCATGACGTCAAAATGACGTAAATGGTAACTTTTTGCATAAGAAAAATAAAGCGCCAAATGTAATAGGCAACCTCCGAAAATTTCGTCCCAATCGATGGAAGACTCTTGAAGATATGAAGGTTTGAGTAAAACGATGACGTTTTGATGAGCGATTTCGGGGTCATTTATGCCCAGCGTGTTACTCTTCATCAAACGTCATGGCGAAAAAAAGGAAGTACACATGTATATCTTTTGGTAAGAAACACCGATCGAAAATGTCTCTTTCTGTTAACCATAACGTACCATAACCGTAAAAATTAAAAAGCCAAAATATTTTGCGCGCGGTGTTTCGGCAAATGTTTTGGGAAAAGTTGCACCGCGTGTCCCGGCCTTAACCGTAAAGGCCACCACCCCATTGAGACCCAGCCTAGTCCCCAGGCTATCCCGTCTCTCGTTTCAAAACGTGACGTCACAGAGTGACGCCTGGGGACTAGGCTGATTGAGACCCTCTTATGACGTCGGATAATGAGGAAACAAACTTACAGTTAATTGTTTTCAGTTGAGTGCCTATTGTATCTTTTAGTATTTTTGTTTCTGATATAGTAAGTATGAAACTAAAAGGAAATTGATGCTGACCTGTAGTTGCTATGTAACGCTCATGACGTCATGAATGCAAACAACATCAAATATGAATCCAAGCCTAAAACAGTAGACAACCCCCTCCGTCCTCCTCCTTTATCAAATTTTGACGCTCTCGGATCTTTTGTACAATTGCGCAAAAGGCCGCTTTAGGGGTCTACGGGTAGGGACAGGGAAAGAGAGAAAGGATACCTAGAAGTTCAACGGCATTTACAAATATCGGTCATTCCAAAACTGATATAAAATCTACAAAGAATAGACGGGAATCTAGATAAAACAAACAAAAACAAACAAACAAACAAGCAATTCAATCAAAGAGAAAACAGGACGATATAACGCAAAAATAGAAGCGGAAGTGCGTATGAAAGTTACTAGCGAATCATAAAGTCTAAACAATGTTGACACTTTTTACAAGAAATTTCTTGTTTCATTTTAATGTAATTCATTTCAAAACTGAAGGTCTGCTCAGTGAGTCCTCTAAAAACTGTGCTCTCAGATTTGGTCTACAATGTTGTTCAAAGTCGTATTTCTTGTTGCACTAAGCCTTGCCATGTTTTGGGGAGGTGCAAACAGTGAGCTCCAGGAAATTGATGACGAGCAACGAAGGGAAATCCAGGAGATCAATGACGAGGATCAAAGCAACGTTAACTCTCTGAGTGTCGATAAAGTCTTGGAAGACTCCTCTAAAGGGTAAGACAAATAATACAGTTTTTATTGCCAGGAAGAATATTAGTTCCAGGCCTAGAGATTGAGGAAATATACGCACTGAATAGACAAAAGAAAGAAGAAACAAAAATCTTGCTGCTCGCACGGCGAGGCATAACACGGTCCGAAAATGCTTTTCAAAGAATACTCTAACGCGTTCTTTAGTTTTTATGTTGAAAAAAAACTGAAGTCCATTGGATGTTTTTTTGCACAAAAATCTTTTCAAGCGTAAAAAAACCGAAACAATTGAGATAAATACGAGCAGTGCAGTGGAGGGACTTCGCAAAATACTGATATAAAATTTAGCGGAGAGAGTTGACTCACTGTGTGCTTAGCGCGAGACAATCGGCTCAGTTGATCCTATAGCAGACCTATATATCTTCAAAACTGATGTGTTCAACGAACGTTGAAGACGAATTAAAGGCGATCAATATTTTATCGAAACGTAATAAGGAAAACTTGAATATAATCGAGAAGGATTCTTTATAAGAGTTTATTGTCGAACTCCGGTGTTGGCCTTGACATCTCTTTTTTTTTTTTTCTTTGCAGTTCTTCTTAATTCTAACTTCTTCTTCTTCTTCTTCTTCTCTCTTCTCAATTCTTCTTCTTCTTCTTCTTCTTCTTCTTCTTCTTCTTTTCCAATTGACATTTTAGATAACAAAGACAATGTTTTTTGTATATTTGTACAACGGCGGCGTGACCAGAACGAAGTTTAGCAAAACGTTTATTGTCTCTACAGTTTATCTGATGGAAATCAAAAGCAAATTGTCATGTCGTTAGACATAAGAACAGGTAGTTTATTGTAAGTTCCTCGTCTCTTCCACTTAATAGAATGACCGCAATTTGTATGTGTCAAAGAAAATCAAAAATAGCTGGAACTCTAATTAATTAATCCCCGTTTCATATGCTTCGATCTAAACAACCAAAGTTAGCAGACTACTTATTACGTCTGGTATATTATTAATATTATAGCATTGTCGGGTTCCCAATTACGTCCGATTAACTTAATTGAATCACCAGATTAAGTGATTGCCATATAGTTTTTCTATGAATAAGTACAGTCTTATATACAAGTACAATTTTCAATTTTATTTAAGATATAAATTATAGCAGTACGTTCCTCCTTTTTGACAAGTCTATGGTGGCCCATCGTTCTCATAGCAATAATTGATGAAATAGTGATTTCAATATTGAAAATTATTAATTTTTTATCATGAATTCAAATAAATATATTAAAAAATGAATAAATAATTATAATAATAAAAATATTTCAAAATAAACAAAAGATAAAATAATAATAAATAAAAAATAAATAAAATAAACAGTTGGAAAAATAAAAAAATTATAAATAGAGTTTAAAAAATATTTGAAATTAAAAAAACAGAGATTGAAAAAAGAAAAATAGAAATAAACAGAGTTTGAAAAACATTTAAATATAAAAACGGAGTTTGAAAAACATTAAAAATAAAAAAAAACAGTTTGAAAAACATTTGAAATTTAAAAAAAATAGAGTTTGAAAAACATTTAAATAATAAAACGGAGTTTGAAAAACATTTGAAATTAAAAAAACAGAGTTTGAAAAACATTTGAAATAATAAAACGGAGTTTGAAAAACATTTGAAATAAAAAAAAACAGAGTTTGAAAAACATTTAAAATAAAAAAATTCGGAGTTTGAAAAACATTTGAAATAAAAAAAACAGAGTTTGAAAAACATTTGAAATTAAAAATGAATTTGCTATGAGAACGATGGGCCATGCCGGTGGCCCATTGTTCTCATAGTAAATCAAAAGTGAAATCCAAAACTCTGCACGTAGCCCATCGTTCTCATAAAGCACGGCGCTTAATGGAGGCCATTTATATCCGTAAAAGACTGGGGTTTTGTAGGGTAAATACACTTTTTTCGATTATTTGCTGTTATAGAAAGGAGCATTCAATAACATTTTTCACATACATTGGTTGGTATAAAGGAAAATCAACGAAATATCTGTCGATTCATAGGCAGTAAGTATTGGCCCATCATTCTCATAGCCCGCAATATCTACGGTCAGCAGGCTTTCTTGGAATACAAAATGGCGTCTGGTGGTGAACGTGTTCGAAACTCGGATTGGGTGGATGATGAGAACTTGAAAGCAGATCTTAAGAGATACGTTATGCAAAATCTTACTAGAAAAGAAGTGCTAGATTTTGTTCAACGGGATTATCCGCAATACGCGTGGAGTCTGGGGACCTTGAGTAGGAGGTTGTCGAGCTTCGATATCAGCAGTAAGGAACCATGACTAATTCCGGTATAGATCCCATGGTATTCATGGTGAAAAATGACCTAAATGAATGGGGGCATCCCATGGGCAAAAGAATACCCAAACAAAGTGGTGGCATCCCATGGGGAAACGACTCTAGTAAACAAAGCGGACTTACCCACGAAAACGTATTTTTGTCTGATATCGTAAAGATAATATCATACTCATTAAATTTATTATCATTTTATTTATTATTCATTATATTCATCATATTACCGTTTTATGCATTAAAGAAAACATTTAGAGAATCCCTGCTTTGTATTTTGCCTGTACTCTCCAGTCTAATATGATACAAATAACCGCCCTAAAATCGCATAAGTATCCAGTAGCAATTTATAAGCTTGAGTATCAGAAACATAATTCTGTTTCTATTCCCGAATTCCCACGGTCATTCCGCAAACTTCAACATTTTGTTTCGATCTGTATTCTTGTGGTCAGATGCTTATTCTGCTACAGTTAATTGTTGTGCTCATTACTGTCCGAAAAGAAAACCTAATGCTATCCCATGGTATCCATACTCTATTGAAGTAGTTGTCCCATGGTATACGTACCCTACTCGCGCAGTATCCATTGATCAGTCTAAAACTCAATGTTGTGGCTCGAATTATATCCTTGTTGTCAGATATAAAAGTTTATCAGTTTTGTGTTCATTACCATCTGATAAAAACCCAAATGATACTATCCCATGGTATCCATACACTAATGAAGTAGTTATCCCATGGTATCCATACACTAATGAAGTAGTTATCCCATGGTATACATACCCCATTCCAGTCTCCCCATTCGTGAGTATCGTAGTGTTCAGATGTTCTACATTTACATCTACATTTATAAGTTAAAGCAGAAACTATTTATAGTTATCACGCCAACATCAACTAAAATATGCCAATAAATTAAAATTAATATAGATACAATATAAATCATAATAAATAATAATATTGGAATAAAGATAATATTAAGAAAAAATGAACATATTCCTAAAAATAATTATAAGATAATAAAAATGGTTGTCATAATTAATCTCCTCTTGATAGACTATAGTCTTAAAAATATATCTTTAGAAAAATATCAGACGGAAGGCCAATTCCATTTTTTAACTGTTCTATATAGCTATAGGAAAAATGGAAGTTTGAATGAAAGCGATGCAGTGATTAGAAGAGAAATCCCACCGAAGAAACTTCCCGATTGCTGATCCTACAGTCTAGTGCCCTAACAAAGCACTCTTTGACCTCGGTGGGATTCGAGCCCACGACCCCTGGATTTGTATACCAATGCTTTACTAACAATTAACAGACGTTCGAGGTGAATTTTCTTTACCCGGCATAAGATGTTAGGACGCGGCGTTAGAATGAAGTAACAAAATTTAATGTACTAAAAGGTCGGGTAGCACTCCGGCGTTAGCTCCCGGCGTATAGAATGAAATGGAAGTTTGAGTGACGGAAAGATGCAACGCTTTGAAGAGAAATCCCATTGAGAAAACGTTCTGAACAGTTACCCAGTCTATGGTCTAGTGGAAGAGAAATCCAGTTAACCTGTCTACGGTCTAGTGCCCGAACAATGCAGAGATTTTTTTCCTCCAACACTTTAGGTGTGCTTATAACCCCTTTTATGCTTATTCTATTAACATTTGATTTGAGTTCACTACAATTAGCATACGAAAAAAAAGATAATAATGTTAATACAGTAAAACCGCACGTATAAGAACCTGTCAGGCTGAAATTTAAGCACCCTTCAGATAAGAACCATTTGAGCCTGAAATTTCAAACTACATTCTTAATTTCCAAAGTAATATAAAGTATTTCAAACTTTGTTACGAAATGTTCTGGTTTGATATTCATTCTTCACTGCGGCCAGATGTTCATATTACTTTAAAAAAATAATAATACATGATTGAGACTCCCTCAACAGGGCCGTTTCAGCTCAATTTACAAATCCTAAATAAAAACATATAAATCAAACATAAATGGATTAAGAATCCCAACTGGCAAGGAGGCAAACCAGTTGGCTATATTGGCAAGCTAGCATGGCCGAGAAACTGAATCTGAACTAATCGAAATCGGAACATATTCAGCCGTCTCAGCTAGTGGCCAGAGCGGGACTCGAACCTGGGACCACCAGATTGCGAGACCAATTTCTATTTTTTCCATTCAATAATAGCTGCTAGAGATTTATATTCGGACATCCGTTCAGCCAACCATATGACAGATCATGAATTAGGGAACTGTTTGATATGAAACTTATTGATCCAAAGGTTGTATGGTAGCATCACGTCAGCTTTAACGAAGGAAATTTTTCTGATAAAATACTAACGCACGTTTCACGCGTTGATTTTTTAAAACTGATTTAATAAAAAATATGTGACCCTCCTTTGAAATATCCTGGATACGCCCCTGTTGTACACAAGCAAATAAAATAAATCAAGTAAAGTAGATGTTTTCCAGCTATAGCTCGATCGGCTATAGTTTCCTTGAGCTTAGTCAGCTGTGTAAAAATCCTGACACCTTAGTTTGACCATCAATAATTTTTTTGGTCTGCATGATAAATGAATGATTTTTTTGTCTTTGCTATTCTGCATATAAATAAGTATTTCAACCATACATACCTTCACTTTTAGTCACGGTTCTGGGTATTGAATTAATGTATACCATGGGTAAACTGAGCCGTGATTTTCATAAACCCGGTAAATACACTTTAACTTATTGCACTTTATCACACTTTAGGTCATTTGTTTTCTATTGCATCCATTTGACTAGTACACTTTCTTACTTTAAGTAGTACACGAATCCCACCGAGGTCAAAGAGTTTTTTCTCACCTGCTTTGTTAGGGCACTAGACTGTAGGATCAGCAATCGGGAAGTTTCTTCGGTGGGATTTCTCTTCTAATCACTGCATCGCT
Source organism: Telmatactis stephensoni (assembly GCA_029948255.1). NCBI lineage: Eukaryota > Metazoa > Cnidaria > Anthozoa > Actiniaria > Isophelliidae > Telmatactis > Telmatactis stephensoni. Next base: position 77,042 of record JALIZF010001156.1, read on the forward strand.
TTCATTCAAACTTCCATTTTTCCTATATATAGCTATATAGAACAGTTAAAAAATGGAATTGGCCTTCCGTCTGATATTTTTCTAAAGATATATTTTTAAGACTATAGTCTATCAAGAGGAGATTAATTATGACAACCATTTTTATTATCTTATAATTATTTTTAGGAATATGTTCATTTTTTCTTAATATTATCTTTATTCCAATATTATTATTTATTATGATTTATATTGTATCTATATTAATTTTAATTTATTGGCATATTTTAGTTGATGTTGGCGTGATAACTATAAATAGTTTCTGCTTACTTATAAATGTAGATGTAAATGTAGAACATCTGAACACTACGATACTCACGAATGGGGAGACTGGAATGGGGTATGTATACCATGGGATAACTACTTCATTAGTGTATGGATACCATGGGATAACTACTTCATTAGTGTATGGATACCATGGGATAGTATCATTTGGGTTTTTATCAGATGGTAATGAACACAAAACTGATAAACTTTTATATCTGACAACAAGGATATAATTCGAGCCACAACATTGAGTTTTAGACTGATCAATGGATACTGCGCGAGTAGGGTACGTATACCATGGGACAACTACTTTAATAGAGTATGGATACCATGGGATAGCATTAGGTTTTCTTTTCGGACAGTAATGAGCACAACACAATTAACTGTAGCAGAATAAGCATCTGACCACAAGAATACAGATCGAAACAAAATGTTGAAGTTTGCGGAATGACCGTGGGAATTCGGGAATAGAAACAGAATTATGTTTCTGATACTCAAGCTTATAAATTGCTACTGGATACTTATGCGATTTTAGGGCGGTTATTTGTATCATATTAGACTGGAGAGTACAGGCAAAATACAAAGCAGGGATTCTCTAAATGTTTTCTTTAATGCATAAAACGGTAATATGATGAATATAATGAATAATAAATAAAATGATAATAAATTTAATGAGTATGATATTATCTTTACGATATCAGACAAAAATACGTTTTCGTGGGTAAGTCCGCTTTGTTTACTAGAGTCGTTTCCCCATGGGATGCCACCACTTTGTTTGGGTATTCTTTTGCCCATGGGATGCCCCCATTCATTTAGGTCATTTTTCACCATGAATACCATGGGATCTATACCGGAATTAGTCATGGTTCCTTACTGCTGATATCGAAGCTCGACAACCTCCTACTCAAGGTCCCCAGACTCCACGCGTATTGCGGATAATCCCGTTGAACAAAATCTAGCACTTCTTTTCTAGTAAGATTTTGCATAACGTATCTCTTAAGATCTGCTTTCAAGTTCTCATCATCCACCCAATCCGAGTTTCGAACACGTTCACCACCAGACGCCATTTTGTATTCCAAGAAAGCCTGCTGACCGTAGATATTGCGGGCTATGAGAATGATGGGCCAATACTTACTGCCTATGAATCGACAGATATTTCGTTGATTTTCCTTTATACCAACCAATGTATGTGAAAAATGTTATTGAATGCTCCTTTCTATAACAGCAAATAATCGAAAAAAGTGTATTTACCCTACAAAACCCCAGTCTTTTACGGATATAAATGGCCTCCATTAAGCGCCGTGCTTTATGAGAACGATGGGCTACGTGCAGAGTTTTGGATTTCACTTTTGATTTACTATGAGAACAATGGGCCACCGGCATGGCCCATCGTTCTCATAGCAAATTCATTTTTAATTTCAAATGTTTTTCAAACTCTGTTTTTTTTATTTCAAATGTTTTTCAAACTCCGAATTTTTTTATTTTAAATGTTTTTCAAACTCTGTTTTTTTTTATTTCAAATGTTTTTCAAACTCCGTTTTATTATTTCAAATGTTTTTCAAACTCTGTTTTTTTAATTTCAAATGTTTTTCAAACTCCGTTTTATTATTTAAATGTTTTTCAAACTCTATTTTTTTTAAATTTCAAATGTTTTTCAAACTGTTTTTTTTTATTTTTAATGTTTTTCAAACTCCGTTTTTATATTTAAATGTTTTTCAAACTCTGTTTATTTCTATTTTTCTTTTTTCAATCTCTGTTTTTTTAATTTCAAATATTTTTTAAACTCTATTTATAATTTTTTTATTTTTCCAACTGTTTATTTTATTTATTTTTTATTTATTATTATTTTATCTTTTGTTTATTTTGAAATATTTTTATTATTATAATTATTTATTCATTTTTTAATATATTTATTTGAATTCATGATAAAAAATTAATAATTTTCAATATTGAAATCACTATTTCATCAATTATTGCTATGAGAACGATGGGCCACCATACAAGTCTACTGAATACAATGAGTATTCCAGAAAGGAAATTCGTATCAGCATAAAGTGTAAAAAGAAGTGAACTTTACGATTGTAATCTAATCTTGATATTAACAGATTAAAAGGCGGTTTTCAAAAAATATGAGTAGTAAAGCTAAGAGTACTCTCTGCTAACACATATTAAACTGATTCTCTCGAAGTTTGTGAAACCTGATAACGGGTAATTTAAAAGTAAACAAAGGGAATAAAAATCTCAATTAACGTCTCAACAACTTTACATACGATGACATATTTTATTTTTCAAGAATTTTCTTGTTTAACTTTAATTTAATTTATGCCATGGAAAGGTAGGTACATTTGAGGTAGATCTCCACTGTTTTAGTCTGAAATGTTCAAAGACTTATTTCTTTTGTTTTCACTAAGCCTTACCATGTTTTGGGGAATTGAAACAGCGGCACTGAGTCAGGAAAACGTCGTTGTCGAACGAAGCCGAACTCTTTCATGCAAACGATATAATTTTTTATTTAATTGCCAAGTACGGCTCGTGCTTCCACTACGCTCTCTCGTGTTCTCCCAACATCACGCGTGTTTTGATCAGGCTATCAAACACGGGAAACCGTTTTTTTATTCCATAAATTATTTTTTTTTAGAATCAAGCACGTCCAGTCACAACTACAAGGTAGGCTATCAATTATGCCATGTTTGTTAATAAAAGCAAGAACGCCGTACGCCGGTTCAGAATTTTGAATACGTTCTGTTTCTGGTCAAATCGCAAAGCTTATAGAAATGTATGCTCTTTTCATTCTTACCTTTCTTCTTTGCTCCTTATTCATCCTTTTGCTGTCGTCCATTTTTCTCTTATTGGCATTCTAGTCATGACAGCGTACACAGTTATTTCTTAATATCAACAAGTTGAGGTAGCCAGCTCGAAAGCTTCGCCGCTCCTCTGGCTGACCGCACATACTCTAAAATTCATATTTACATTTTTTTTAAATAACAACAGTTCAATTTTTTTTTTTTTTTCAATTTTTTTAAGCTCGAATATTAAGCAGCTGATAAAACTCAGCAGATAGCCAAACGAAGTCATGGACTGCATTTACTGATTCATTAAAAATACTAACATTTTTTGAAAGATTTTCAAGAAAAACCGCGTTCATCTGGAAGAAATATTCTCCGGCATATCCACTGCACCGAGCTGCAAAAACATGGTTTCTGCAAGTACAGTCTGATAAGGAAAAGGTTTTGTCCGCGAACTTGCAGTCGTACGTATTAGTCTTATCGTATCTTCGAAATAAAATGCTTGATACTCACATCTTTTCTTACTGAACAGCATGTTATGACTCTTTGGGTGAACCGTGCTGTAAAATTCTGTATCAGAAGAAGGAGTGTGGCAGACCATTGACTATGAAATACTGCTACAAGACATGCCATAATTGCTGTAAGTAATCATTAAAGTTTTGATGAAACACTTATTTTCATCAATGCTTATATTCGAAAAGCATGTAATATAGTGTCATTAGTTCAGTTCTTTACTAATGTGCTCTTTATCCCCATGTATTGGATTGCTAGTCCTCCCTCTCTTTCTGCTAGTAAACGTACGTTCCCTCCCGTAAAGGGCTGTTGCTGGCACAGCCATCTTGGATGGACTTCATCAATAAAAGATTTTTCATTAGTGCGCGTCTGTTGTTCGTTCATCCAACATGGCTTCCAATTCTTTATCTTTTGATTCTCAATATAATAATTGAAACCCTTTAATCAGAGGAGGATTTAATGACAGATTTTCCTCGACAGTCTTGTGCCACAAATATGCACCTCTTGGAATGCAGAACAGAAAAATTCCAGATAAAAAGATCACTGCTTCGTCGATGTGGGATAACAAACACGCGCCACCACAAGGCAGACTGCACTTTAAACCCCCGAGTGGTTTTTCAGGATCGTGGTCATCCAAACATAACAGAGTCGGACAATGGATACAAGTTGATTTGAGCAGAGTTACCAAGGTTACCGCAGTTGCCACACAAGGGCGATATGACCATAATCAGTGGGTGACAAGCTACACTCTACAATACAGCTTAGACGGTAATCATTTTGCAAACGTTGAGAAAGGGAAGGTTTTCTCAGGGAACAAAGGCAGACACACTGTCGTCAAGCATGATTTCTCCACCCCTGTGATCGCAAGGTACATCAGGCTGATTGTCAAATCTTGGTACGGTCATATTTCATTGAGGATGGAGCTGTATGGATGCAGGTAGGGCAAAGTGGTATGTATTTGTCTTTTTATATAGGAACTCAAAGGAAAAAAGAAATGAATTTTACAAAAGTTACAGCTTCCACCACGATTTATTTAATCCGCGCCAAGTTTTCAAACAGAGCGTCCATGATCCTTCACTGAAGTGTAAATGAACAACGCGTGCGAAGCATATCAGCTTCCACATGTTAATTCGTCAACTTTCCTCGCGCGCGTGTTCATTTGTTTTTACTTGCCGGCCTTTTAATGAACGCACTGTCCGAAAGCTTGGAGAACTCATTAAATCTATCAGACTATCATTTTCTGTAAAATGGATACAACCACGTACAATATAGTGTTATATTTTGAAATGCAGCTTTCCCTGATTAGAATGGATTGGCCATTTGCTTAATTGGTTTCATTATTAAGAGAGATTCGGTTCTTTTCTTCATGGGCAGTGGATTTGTTGTTTATCTATATGGATAACACGTTTTTACTTTGTCCATTCCCAGGTAGATGAAAACCATCAAAACCTCAACGATGTCAAATGACAATCAGGATACCAACGACTGGTTCTAGTTATAAGGCTAAAAATTTGAGAAAAGTTAAATGACTCCATAGACTAATAGTAAATAAAGGTAATGGTAAATGGCAATCTAAACAAGTTCTCAATACTTTCATTTGTTTTGAATAGACCCTAGAAGTAATTACTGGTTAGCAGTTTCTGAAAGAAACAACTTGCAATGAAGTCTGCCCTTTATTCGGCAACGTTGGAGAAGGGAGGGTCCCAGGGGGACGGGGGAAGGGGATACTCAGGCAAAGGGAGGGGGTGGGTAAGGGAATAGACATACTAGGAGTGATTGGGACATACAATTTTGGGAAATCGAGGGCCCCAGGGGAGGAGGAAGGGGATACTCAGGCAAAGGAATGATGGGGACCTACAATGTTGGAGAAGGTAGGTAGACAAGGCGCAAAACTGAAAAAGTCGATCGCAAAAAGTGCAGAAGGCATTTTGGGGTAGAGGCTGGTAACATAACTATTCTAAACTGATTTTTCATACTGAATCCGAATATGACTGTTACCAAGACGTATTCTGCAATCTTATACGTGTAAATGACGTATTTTGTGAATTGCTACAGTCATTTCATACTAACAGCTTTTTCATGTAATTCCAGAAGTTCCCAAACTTAAAAACAATGGCTGGAAAGAGCATATCAAAATCAGTAAAACTGTGAAGTTTGAAGGATATAAGTTGAAAAATCAAGGAGATACGAATTTTAAAAAAATCGAAAGTTGTTTGTATCTCTTGCATAACTGTAAGTGTTTTCATACAAAATTTCGTTTTTTGAAAATTCGTATGTCCTTGATTTTTCAACTTATATCCTTCAAACTTCATAGTTTTACTTATTTTGATGTGCTCTTTCCAGCTATGGTAATTGTTTTTAAGTTTTGGAACTTTTGAAATTACATGAAAAAGCCGTTAGTATGAAATGACTATAGCAATTCACAAAATACGTCATTTACACGTATAAGATTGCAGAATACGTCTTGGTAACAGTCATATTCGCATTCAGCATGAAAAATCGGTTTAGAATAGTTATGTTACCAGCCTCTATCCCAAAATGCCTCCAGGTATCTGATTTTTCGAAAATGCGCCTTGTCTAAGGGCCCCAGGGGGAGGGGGAAGGGGATACTCAGGCAAAGGGAGGGGGTTGGTAAGGAAATAGACAGACATAGGAGTGATTGGGACACAATTTTGAGAAAGGGAGGGCCCCAGGGGAGTGGGAGGGGATACTAAGACAAAGGAATGATGGGGACCTACAGTGTTGGGGAAGGTGGGGCTCCAGGGGAATGGGAGGGGATACTAAGACAAAGGAATGATGGGGACCTACAATGTTGGGGAAGGTAGGGCTCCAGGGGACTGGGAGGGGATACTAAGGCAAAGGAATGATGGGGACCTACAATGTTGGGGAAGGTGGGGCTCCAGGGGACTGGGAGGGGATACTAAGGCAAAGGAATGATGGGGACCTACAATGTTGGGGAAGGTAGGGCTCCAGGGGACTGGGAGGGGATACTAAGGCAAAGGAATGATGGGGACCTACAATGTTGGGGAAGGTAGGGCTCCAGGGGAGTGGGAGGGGATACTAAGGCAAAGGAATGATGGGGACCTGCAATGTTGGGGATGGGAGGGCCCAAGGGGAAGAGGGTGGGTTCTCAGACATAAGACTGGAGGTGACCTACAATGGTGTCAATACCTGCTATACATTTACTGCATTCTGTTTAGTAGGATGATCCTACTGCTCGAAGTGAAGCCATAAATTTCCAAGTAAACAGAATGCAGTAAATGTATAGCAGGTTGGAGGATGATCCTAGTGTCATGTAAACACCCCCTTAGAAAGAAAAATTAAATTTTTTGTTCGCTTTATCTAGAAATTTGAAGGGCAAATCAGACTTATTATAGGGTGCTTTGTATCATTCATGCATGCATTCTTGTTGTAAAGTCAAACGTACAATATGCTGCATTTTTTCTTCAAGTTGATTACTACTTTTTACATAATTTGACGACTTCTTCGATTTTTTCAAACCATCAAACATGAAAGGGATCTGACAATTTAGAGGTCTTTTGCAGCATTTACAAATTTGCGGAGCAACGGGCGATACTTATACATCAGTGTGACCCTTAAAGGTTTACTATTTTAGCTTCGTAGGATGATTCGCCTGCTAGGATGATCCTAGTGCCATGTAAATACCCCCTAATAAAGGACGATGTTTTTCAAAAACATAAGCTTGAAAGGCCCACTTGGCTGAAAATCGATGAAAATTGGAAACTGATTATTTCTATATTAAGATGAATGTAGCTAAATAACTAGCTACCCTTTGCCCAAAAATCTGCGTTTCAAGCTCATTATCAAAGAGAAATTTTGATATAAAGTCTAGAAGAACAATAGGGTTGAGTAAATGACGTCATTTACTCACAACTTACATGCTAAAATCAATTGACAATTTCTATTCGTCTCGTTTGAATGTAAAGAAAATGTTGCTTTTGGTGATTATTGGAAGTCATACAGATAGGTTTTACTAAGTTTCAAGTCATTTCCAATTTTAATATATTTTCATCCAAGTACACCTTTGAAGTTATATGGCGTATGGAAATCATGGAAAAACATTTTCTCCTAGTAAAACGTACCAAAATAGCTAGAACTTCTTGATTTACTGCGAAAACACTTCTATCACAACCGACACATTTTCAAACTTTCAGTTGGATTCTGCTCTTTTTTAATTTTTAATTTTTGATCCGCCAATCATGTGAAGGGCCGGGGCAGAGCTTATGCAAATGCTTCGATTCGACCTCGATCGACGTTTGCCATCCGCCTTGAGAGCTAGCCTGCGTAGCGGCTCTTTGGGGGAAGAGGAAGGGGAGGGGAGGGGAGGGGGAAGGAGGGAAAGGGGAAGGGGAGGGGGACTGGGGAGGAGAGGAGGGAAAGGAGAGCCTGCAGCCAAACCCCTGGTTTTTCCGTTACTCGCGGGCACCAGCGCCCGCGTATTTCTATTGGTCGAAATCGATAGCGTTGAAAGGTTGATATGTTTGATGGACAGTCAGAGTTCAAGATAGCGGAGTTGACGGCGGAGGAGAATATGAAGCTTTTAAATTTCGATCTTAAACAAGAACAAGAACATGCTGTGAAGTCTCTCTTGGCTGGCAAAGACGTCCTTGTGATTTTACCTACAGGTTTCGGAAAAAGCAGGATTTATCAAGCCTTCGCACAGATTAAGGAAAGTGCTGTTGTCGTGGTCATTGCTCCTTTGACGAGCATCATTAATGACCAAATTTCACATCTGAATAATTTGGGGATATCTAGTGTCGAACGTTCTGCTTTAAAAGCTGATGAAATCAAGGATTGTAAATTTCAAATCCTCTATAGCTCTGCTGAGTTAAAAGAAGAACACCAGTGAACTTCACAAGCGACAGTATCGTGCATTGGTTGACGAGACTCCGTTGAAACGTGGTCAGGCAAAAGGTAGCGAACTGTAATCTTTTACTATAGCCTAAATAACTTAAGTTTACTGTTAACTTACATATAAATCTACGTTAAAAACTTATGTTTTCTATGTGTATTTTATCCGTAGGTCGAGAGGTCAGCCCTTTGCATTCCTTTCTCTCAGACGGCTTGAAAAGATTCTCCGAAGAACTTCTTGAAATCCTTAAATTTAGTTTGCAAATTCGACAAAAATCGTTTACACTCTCAGATCTTGGTTTTGGTCCTCTAGCTGCAGGCTTTTAGGGGTTGAAAGCATTAATAAACTAAAGCATTACACAAATAACCATAAAAATGTCATAAAACCGTCTAATCAATTATGAATTTGCTTTGGTTCGGCAAAGGTGCCAGAACTACAAGTGAGTTTGACAAGTAGTAGCTCATCTTTCACTTCCGGTCATTTCTGATTGGTCAAGGAAATTTGATCCCTCGAGTGGGCAGTAACGGAAAAACCAGGGGTTTGGCTGCAGGCTCTCCTTTCCTTCCTCTCCTCCCCAGTCCCCCTCCCCTTCCCCTTTCCCTCCTTCCCCCTCCCCTCCCCTCCCCTTCCTCTTCCCCCAAAGAGCCGCTACGCAGGCTACCTTGAGAGCTAGATCCCTTGAGGGCATTCCCATAAGCTCCGCCCTCTTCATCAGATACTGAAACAGATCGGACTTTAACCTGAAATCCAACTGAAAATTTGAATACGTTGTTAGAAATTACACCAGAAAAATTGTTACCATATCTGTAAAAGCTCTTGTTGTAAAATTCAAGTATCAGCTACTAGAATGGTCTATATCTTAAATAGTTAGTTTAAGTGAACAATGAGAATAATTCTACGTGTCAGTACACTTTGGATTGTATTTTAACGATAGATGACACTTGTCCGACGATGACAATTACGTGCCATTCTGAGGAGTTTGATAAAAATTTGTAACATTTACAGAAAAGAATTCATATAGTAGGCATAAAAGCGTTTCTTGAACTCACAAGATGTGAGCACAGTAATAAATTCTCTGCCTTCATTAAAACACGTATGCTGGCCAATTTCACCACTAAAGAGGGGCATATATCAATGGAATTTGAAATGTGTTACTTCATGGTAATTAACATATCAGTGGGGTAGTTAGAAATGTTTCTCAATACCTCCCACATCTAGACAGCTATGACATTTCAGTCACTGTATAATATTTACAACCTTCTCTACTCTTCTCTGTTCTAGAGTTATGCGCTGATTTTGGTCTGCTCAGTTTGATCTATTCTGCTCTTAGTGCTCTGCTTTGTTCATTTCTTCTCTTAAATTTTATTTTATATTTCTAGCCTCTGAGGTTCAGTCAGTGTATGTACTTTGGTATATATGCTAATACCTAACTACACAGCTGTACATCCATAAGGCCGTTTTTATCTGATCATGAGGTCTTTTTCTCTCTATTGCCTGTTAATGTTTATAAAAGAGAGTGCAGATTAGCAATAGAATAACCCCTCATTTAGGACCCACTGGGTATATGAAACGAATTGAAAATGTCAATTAAAGTCTCAACAATGTTTAGAAAGCATGACAGTTTCGCTTCTCTTGCGAATTTTCGTGTTAGAACTTTTATGCCATGAAAGTGGCCTGAGCACGTAAATAGATCACTTCAAGACTGTAAGTCTACTGAACGAGTTTTCTAGCGGACGTGAAGACTGTTTTCTCTGTTTTGGTCTACAATGATGTTCAAAGTCTTATTTCTTGCTGTACTAAGCCATGCCATGGTTTGGGGAGCTGCAAAAAGTGATAACCAGGAATTAAAAGGTTTAGAGAAGCGAAGCAAAATTCTCTCCAGTGCTGAGAAAGTCTTGGAAGACTCCGTCGAAGGGTAAGGCATACAATAAAACTTTTCTGTTGAAACGTTTATTCTTCGTTTTCGTTATTACTAAAGGCGGCGAAATACGAGACACAAAAACCCTTAACTTGTCGCGCAACATTGTTGCGTTGCAGGTTTTTGATCGATGTTGCGCGTTTTCACCTCGCGATCTCAACTTATCACGCAACAAAAAAGGGTGAAAAACGCGCAACATCGATCAAAAACCTGCAACGCAACAATGTTGCGCGACAAGTTGAGGGTTTTTGTGTCTCGTATTTCGCCGCCTTAACGACCAAGTTTTCGGTGCGAACTTTGTTCATGTTTCTTAACCTTCTAACATGTCATTGGGATTAATTAAAGTGGATCGACTGGGTTTTTTTGCCGCAAAATGCGTCGCGGCCAAAAACCTTATTTCAAAAAAAAAATTCATAGCAAGCCTAGGGATAGTTTCAAGTTTCTTTTGACGCTTAAATCATTATGATCGGAGCTACCAATAATTGATAGTTACGGCATTGCTGCAACTATCGGCTGGGTCCGTATACCTGCACGCAAAAAAGAACTCAACCAAATATCCTTCTATCCGGACCTCACGCTCGGTTAGTAACATATATATAAGGATATCAAACTTATGAGAGACTGCATTGTTTGATATCAATAAAGTGAGCCGAACTTATGCATATTGACATAGCATATAGAGAATTTGTCAGTGCATGCGTGTATATTTGGTTTGATAATGTTTTATATGATGAATGCGAGAATTTTATGCTGACGTGGAACATTTCGTTGGCAATCTCATTCTTCCAAATTATGTTCAGGTACCGAAATGCTGACACGTAAGCAGTCTACCTACCGCTAGAGTGTTGTGGATAATTATTTCAATCGGAGGCAATGCAAATGGAGAAATATCACGGGTCAAACTCAGGCCTAAAGTGGAGAAAGGACTTACTAGAATCCCATACTTTCGAGTAACATTTTGGGCGCTAAATTCAAAAATAAGGTAAAGCTGGTAGTAGACTGAATCATTACTGACTTGCTAAAGTGTGGATTGGATGTGATAAGGACCGGTTTCAGGCTTCCGCGATCGTCAAATCAGGCTCGTAACATGGTATATGGGATCAGGGATCAAGCCCCAAATGATGGGCAAGATCAGGGTTCAGAGGCCAGGGCTCAGGGATCAAATGGGTGGGAGCGAGGATCAGGGATCAAATGGGTCAGGATCAGGGATCAGCTCAGTTTTTTGCACCAAGGATTAGGGATCAAAAATTTATAAAAATATGGACTCAGGGATCGAAATTTCCGAAAAAATCCCGGGATCAGTGAGACGAAAATATACTATGCTACAAGCCTGTAATAATTCGCTATGTTTACCTCAATAAAGCACTTTTTGGCTCGAAAATGTCGTATATTCCAACTCGAAATACAAAACTTTTACAGCATGCACCAAAACAATTATTGAAAGATTACCTTTTTCCATGTTCGCTCTTTGCATTACTGAGTTTTGTTGGTAGAAACACGCGGTCCCTGGCAGTAATTTCAAGCAGTGTTTACTACATGGTTTCAGGCCTTATTCCAGAGTAATAAATTCGCTCGAATAGTTCTAATAAGGTGTTCAGTTAACTTTAAGTGCAGATTTGTTTCTAGTTTTAGCGTTATTTAATGCCTTAAGCATGAACCTAGTTTCCTCTATTAACTTATATTTGGACGGCAATCAACGCGGCCAACTCAACCACATCATTTACTTCAAACGCTAAATACTTCTCGAACTTTCACGGTAGAACTTAAGAATCCAGCCAGAAAAATCTTAAATAGATATACACAAACATCGCATACCTCCAATTGCTGGTCATATCTCTTTTTCCATTCGAATATTACGTATTACTTTCAAACTTCTCCTCGAGTCAGCTTTTGCTCTCTGTCAAGTCTACCTGGTGACATTCCTTGCATTCCAACGTTTTGCGCGACAAAAGCACTTACTCATCCCTACACCGTATTGCGCTGACAACTAGTCAGGACGTCCGCCTAACGATTTAAGGTGGCTCGACTGGGTTTTGTTTGAGGCGTACCTCCGCTTTTTGATCGCGAAATGCGTCTCGGCAAAAAAATCAGTAATTTCAAAAAATTTCCACAGTAAGTCTAGGGATAGATTAAAGTTTCTTTTGACGTTTAAATCATTCTAATCGGAGTTTTTAATAATTTATAGTGGCGCCATGGCGATTTTCATAAACCTGATTTTTTGGAAAAACTGGAGTTTTGTACAAAGCTGCATTTATTGATTCATAAAATCTAGATCAAATTCTGCACTCTTACTCAGCATCAACGATTTCTATGCAAGCGTTTTCGAATAAAACAAGCTTGAACTTTTACGCATCAAAAATTAATTATTAGTTATTGATTTTTCGATTTAGCCTTTTTTTAATTTTTCCCCTTTAGTAATATAATAACTAGTTTAAGTTTATTCAAACATTCAGACTAAGTTTCATGTCGACTGAATTGCTCTTATAAATTATATAAGCTTGGGCTACCTGTGCTCAAACAAAACCCAGTCGAGCCCCCTTAACCTCAAAAATTGAAAATAATTTGTACTTTTTATTCTTAATGCATAACATTTGTAGTATTGCCGATTTAAAGACCAAATTAAATCCTTAGATCAATACAGTGTCACCAGGTGTACTTGACAGATATGGGGCAAAAGCTAAATTCGAGAACTTTGAAGTATTACGTAATATTCGAATTTAAAAAGCAATATAAAATATAAAGTAAAACAAAAATAAAGCCAATTGCAATTTTTATAAGCCAGTTTCAATTTTAGTGTTGTTCTTGTATTTTGCAGACCAGACCAGTTTGACTCAAAAGTTCCCATTCAACACGGTAAGTGTTTTTCAGTTCAACCTATATGAATCAGTATCAAATCACCGAGACTTGACAATTGAAATCGTTGTATGGAGAACCATATCACGTGAAATCGCTGTCAGTTTTCGGGCGCCTTTTTGACTCATTTTTTGGTAACAAGATGACTGACTTAATTGGCATTCTTTCACTCGCTAGCTAAAACTGTTTGTTTCAGGGAATTATCGAAGAAAGTACGGAAAATGTGTCATAACTTCAAATATTAAATGCTAAGGTGGCTCGGGCATAGCTCAAGCGCGCTTTTGATAATTTTTCTAAACTCTCGCTTGCTTTGCGTCAATGATGCACAAATTCCATCTTCCTCAACATTAAAACTAATTCAACTCTTCTAGAGTAAATCAAATAATTCATATCACTTCTATATTTATGTAGTAAATCACGTACCGGTAAATCAGGTCTGCTTTAGGTTAAACGAGTCATTCATACTGGCGTCGCTCACGTGAAATAGTCCAGACGTCCTTAAGCAGCCGTTAATAGTCTCGTTCCCATTCCCTTGCGGTCCATTCCAAGCAGTCAAGCAAACTGATTTTTAAACATATATAAATATGTATATTTTTAGTGAAACGTTCATCTGAAGATGTTTTACCCATTGCCCGATGCACCAGCTATCGAAAGCTTGGTCTCTGTAAGACTGATAATGAGATCAAAACAACCCATTGCGCTAAAACGTGCAGCGGTAAGTATATATGAAAATAGAATCGTCTTGTTAACAGTATTCTCTTTCTCTTATTGAGCAGACTGTTACGATGTTTTGATAGTCCAGTTCTTAGCAGCCTTTATGAGTCTTGTTCCCATTCCCCTGCGGTCCATTCCAAGGAGTCATGCAAACTGATTTTTAATATAAATACATGTGTTGTTTTTAGTAAAAATTTCACCTGAAGATTTTCTTCCCCGTGCCAAATGCATCGAGCTCCGAAGGCCGCTTGGTCTCTGTAAGACTGATAATGTGATCAAAACACGCCTTTGCGCTTATACGTGTAGTAAGTATATTTCACAAATAGATTCCATCTTTCCGTGCGTCTGTACTCTAATCGATGCACAGATGACGTCAAAATGTGGTGAGAACAAAAAAGTACGCCACGAGACGAATATTATACAATATTTATCGAAACATTCCAACCAATCAGAGCGCGCGTTCTTAGATTCGATGACGCCATCTATGTGTGTGTACTCTAATCACACATGGTTGTTCGACCAATCAGAGCGCGCGTAATATGCCAATTATTATATAAATGAAAATAGAATCTTCTAGTTAACGGTATTCTCTTTCTATTTCTCTCTTATTTAACAGATTATTACGATGTTTTGAGGAAATAAAGTTGTAACATTCTGCATCAGGAGAGGGAGTGGGCCGGTGAACTCTTGACTATAAAATACATTCCATTTCTGAAATCTGTTGATATTATCACATACCTATTTTGAACAGAGTTAACAGTCGGAGATCTGAATCTGGCATAAGTGACATCTAAATCTTAGTCTGATATCTGAAGCTATTGTAGTGTAAGTGAGCTATTTTTTGGGCTGGGGGATGCGCGAGTCACAAATCATCGTTCACTCTACATTGCAAGACCACAAATGACTTAGGCAACCTCGGTCGTATGTAACACAGGAAATCCATCGTCACAAATAGTGTCGCTATGTCTTTGATACGTAAAAATTTACAGTTTCGATTGTATATTTGCTTTATTTGCTAATATTTTAGTAACAATTAAAGTGGGCGGGATTAATTAACATTGATATGTTACTCTTTTCGAGCTTGTAAACAAAGAGATAATTGGGACTAAAGCAGTGAAAATGTGTTTGACATAAACAATTTAGGTAACAGTATTAATGCCTTATTACTGTTTTTAGTTTTAGCGTTCTGATTATCCCTAATAGGATATCTTAAAATCGAAATAATTGCATTTTCGCTGAATGTCGGTCACCGCTTTTAGTCTCTGAACAACTATGCCGTAACCTTGTGTCGGACTGATAAATGATATATTCTTTATAGGGTCTTATAGTTATATTTTATGAAATTTGAAATGAAATTTTTGCATTTATATAGCGCAAATATCTATATGAATATAATCAAATGCGCTTAGAGTTTGTTAGTAGTAAGGACAGACTGTTGTACCGGGCGACAATCCCCTACTCTTTGCGAACAGTGCAACTGGTTCTTTTACGTCCCTCCAATGCTGGGTAGATAGTTGGAGAGACGGGACCTACGTTTAACGTCCTTGTATCCAAGAAGACTTGAAGTCGAACCATTTGCAGATGTAGTTACAATGCAGCACCTTCCTCCTCAGTTATTTTAAGACCCTGATTGTTGGTCCGCCGGGACTCGAACCCCCGAGTCCTCCCGCACACTAGTCCGCGCCATACCAACTGAGCCAACCGGGCGGCGGTTAATTTTATTTATCTTTATAGTTATATATTCTTCGTTAGAAAAAATCCGATAATCGTTTTTCCGTTTTAGAGTGATGTTCTAGGAACATATTCTATGTCAATTCTTAAGGGAGTCATCGACACCCTTTAATAGCTCCCACTAAATTCTCCTTCGACAGGCAAGTGTGATGACCCTCTTGGAATGGATGACGGAACAATTCCTGACAACAAGATTACCGCTTCGTCGACGTTTGACATCAACCATGTCCCAAAACAAGGCAGACTGCACTTCAGACCCCCAAGAAGTAGATATCCAGGAGCGTGGTGTGCCAAATATAACACTGCCGGACAGTGGATACAAGTTGATTTGGGCAAAGTTACCAAGGTTACCGGGGTTGCCACACAAGGTCGATATGACTATAGCCAGTGGGTGACAAGCTACAGTCTAAAGTACGGCGTAGACGGTAAAGAATTTACAAACATCGACAACGGCAGCGTTTTCTCAGCGAACAACGACAGGCGCACTGTCGTCAGGCATGATTTCTCCAACTCTGTAAACGCAAGGTACATCAGGCTGGTTGTCAAATCTTGGCACAATTTCATTTGCCTGAGGATGGAGCTCTATGGTTGCAGGTAAAAGAAGGAAACCTCGCGCGCCAAAGAAATTGTCACACCGCGACCCGACTCGCTGTTCGCCCGCTCTTTGTGCGCGCGCAAAAAATGTGCAAACAACCAGCATGAGTTGAAAACGGCTATTTTACAACACTTGATACTAATCTCGCAACCTGATTGGTTGATTAGAGTGTGTCAATAAGAAGACAAACACACTGCTGACGCGTTTTTGCTCGTGCGCTCGTTCTGTTGCCCCGTTTGATAAAGAGTTTTGAACTTTTATCTTAAATAATTGTTGTAAAAAATGAATTGAAGATGACTTTGAGTTGTCTGGCCTCTTATTGACACACTCTTGACACCCTAAATTGTTCAAAACTTTGCAGTGCTCGTGACTCCACTTGAGTTCTGAACATTTTATGACGTCAAGAGGAAAGACAACTCAAAACCATCTTCAATTTGTAAATAAGCGCGCCGGCCAAAAATAACCACGGGAATGTTTGCTTTGTAGTTACAATCCGGTACGATCCATGCTTGAACATGTGAAAACAAAAAAATGTGGATTACTCTCATGCCACGGATATATATCCTACTCTTACCGACAGTTAGGATAAGGAAAGTAGCCTTGCAAACTGAATTCAAAATACTGTTAAAATCTTCCTTTAGTCTCTTTTCAATATATATGGTATTGGCTCTCATGCGAAAATAGTGTATACACCTAATTCAAAAAACGTTGTCGCAAAAAGTCCACAGTGTACACTCATAGACCGCAAAGGATTTTGGCAGTTTTTCTTTTAATTAATCTTCACTATTGTCTTTCCTTGTGTGGTGTTTCCTTGGTGAGCATTTTAAGCATTCCAGCAAGCGTTATGAGCAATTATGACTTTTTATAAGCCTTTACCTTTATGACGTTTCATGCCTCTATCTATACCAGAATCCTCTTCAATAATCTTTCACATTCAAAATTAAAAATCCCTGGAGAATATAAACACTATATTCTTACACATAAACAATAGATACTCCAAAAGGATTGTGGTATAGAGAGAGGTATGAAACGTCATAATGCTAAAGGCTTATTCATGTTTTATGCAACCAAAACATGCTATGATTACATTAATTACCAGAAAACTACCAAACTCTTTTGCAGTCTTGGAGTGTACACTGTGGACTTAATGCGACAACGTTTTTTGAAATAGGTATATATAAAATATATGAGCTCCGACAATAGTCTTGACTATATATAGCTTATTACAATTATGAAATAAATTTCTTTTTCTGTTAGATTCGGTTCTCGATCTGCTCAAGAGACCATAATACTAAGAGAGCGAAACTCAGTATTGATGTTTGTGCGATGTTCGTGGCGGCTAAGTCTATTTTTAGTAACTTCGCCATCGCGCGCGCAAAGGCTCCCAGACAATAGAATTTGATTTTTGACGTGCGCGCGGACGGGACTCGTTTGCTTTCAGCTTTTGAATTCTATTGTTTGAGAGCCTTGCGCGCGCGATGGCGAAGTTACTAAAAATAACCTTAAGGCGGCGAAATACGAGACACAAAAACCCTCAACTTGTCGCGCAACATTGTTGCGTTGCAGGTTTTTGATCGATGTTGCGCGTTTTTCACCTCGCGAAAAATTTTTTTGTTGCGTGACAAGTTGAGATCGCGAGGTGAAAAACGCGCAACATCGATCAAAAACCTGCAACGCAATTATGTTGCGCGACAAGTTGAGGGTTTTTGTGTCTCGTATTTCGCCGCCTTTAGCCGCCACGAACATCGCACAGACATCAATACTGAGTTTCGCTCTCTTAGTATTATGGACTCTTGATTTGCTTTGTGGATAACTTCAATGGCTTCGTTGAGTATCTATCAGAATAACCTTTTTATACCTTCTCATTCCTTCAGGTACTCTTAGATGACAACCGTCAAATCAACGATGTGAAATGACACACAGGATACCAACAATTGGTGCTAATACTAATGCTAAAATTAAAAAAGGTTAAATGCATAGACTAACAACAATAATGGTCAAAACTATAAGGGTAATGAAATGAAATCATGGAGTAACAATAAAGGTGATGGTAAATGGCAAACAAGGTCTCAATTGTGTTATTCATTATGAAAAGACCCTAGACGAAACTTCTGGTTACCGGGTCCTGAGAGAAACAACTTACCATGAAGGCTTAATAACCTGTATTTAGCGGCGTTGGGGAAGAGATGGTCCCAGTGGAGGGGGAGGGGGGAAGGGGATATTGATTGGGACCTACAATGTTGGAGGTAGTGACCCAGTGGAGGGAGAGAGGGTGGGGATACTACGGCAAAGGAATGATGGGTACCTACAATGTTGGGCAAGGTAGGGCCCCAGGGGAGGGGGGAGGGGGATACTAAGGCAAAGGAATGATTGGAACCTACAATGTTGGGGAAGGTAGGGCCCCAGGGGAGGGAGAAAGGGGATAGTAAGGCAAAGGAATGATGGGACCAACAATGTTGGTGAAGTAGATTAAAGGTAAATCCAAAGCGGGGGAGATGGGTTCTCAGAAATAGGAGTCGGACCTACAATGGTGTGAATGACATGAAGCTAAATGGTAAACCTTTTAAAGGACGATTTCACGGTGCAACTTTTGCCTACAATTGTTGTATGCAACTTGCTTAGGACATATTTTACCGGCTATTTATACGCGCGCAACTTTGCATGCAATAGTTACAGGCGAATTAATTGTTACTAAGGCTTGATTTACACGACGCAATTCGTGCTGTATGTATGTCGTAAGCAAGTTGCATGCAACAGCTGTAGGCAAAAGTTGCACCGTGTAAATCGGCCTTTAAAAGGTTTACCATTTTAGCTTCATGTCATTCACACCAAAATGGTGTAAAATGCCTCTAAATTGTCAAATCACTTTTATATTTGGTTGTCTTCCCCGAGGGACCTTTGGCATTTGATGACGTCATCGCAGGACGTCATCGCTTGAAGTCATTGCTACAGAAAAAAACCTACATTTGTCTTCAGCAATACGTTTTGGAGAATTTGAAGTAGATTAAATAAATCTTGAGATCAAGCTTCATAAATCCGAGCATGTGTGTTTAGAAAATTGCTTCAATATAAACTTTTAACTGATTTTTTGAACATAAAATGAACGCAAATGAACAGAAAATGCAAACTACTTTTATGGTTTATACTTTTTATAGTTTATTTACAGGGCTATGATCATGGCAATAAATTAAGAGCAGTTTTAACTTAAAGGAGCTCTTGGATCAAAATTATTGAAAATTGAAGATGGCTTGAAACTCAGTGAGACCTATGTATACGGCACCAGTGATCACCATGAAGCAACATTTTCACATAAAAAAGAGACGGATAAAATTGTCAAAGTTCAATTAAACTGTGAGTAAATGACGTCATTATGACGTCGATTACTCAACCCTATTGTTCTTTTAGGTTTTAAATAAAAGAAAATTTCTCTGTGATAATGAGCTTCAAATGGGGACTTTTTGTCGGAGATTAGCTAGCTATTTAACTATATTAATCTTCAATTCATATAGAAATAATCAGTTTCGAATTTTCACCGATTTTCAAGTGGGCCCTTCAATATATAATCGATCTTACGTGACGAGACTTCTACTAACTTAATTTAATGTTAATGAAAACGTTTGCTATTATTAAAATTATAAAAATCCTACCTTGATCACATGAAAATTTTAGCCCGAGTAAATTATACGACATACAATTAATGTCACTTAAAAAAAATAATGAAAACCTTCTACCAATTAAAGACTGCTCGATCATCCAAAAGGTGAAGGAGTCCTATAAACGGCTAAACACTGCTGCGCACGGCACACTATTTGACTAGGCGCAAAACTGAGAAAACCGATCGCAAAAAGTGCAGAAGGCATTTTAGGGTAGAAGCTGGTAATATAACTATTCTAAATTAATTTTTCATGCTGAATCCGAATATGACAGTTACCAAGACGTATTCTGTAATCTTATAGATGTTTTGAATTGCTACAGTCATTTCATACTCATGGCTTTTCATGTAATTCCAAAAGTTCCCAAACTTAAAAACAATGACCATAGCTATCAGTAAAACTGTGAACCTGGAAGTTTGAAGGATATAAGTTGAAAAATCAAGGAGATATGAATTTTCAAAAATCGAAATTTGTTGGTATCTCTTGCATAACAACAAGTGTTTTCATACATAATTAACTATGAGCAAAATTGGCCATTTTCATAAAAATATCACATGGAAAATACCGCAAATCCTTTAAAAAAAGTTGTTATTATTTTGTATTTGATACAAGTCAATTTTAGACTGCAGACTTTGCAAACACTTCAATTTAACATGAACTGAAGATGGTTTTGAGTTGTCTGTCCTGTTAATGACACACTTTTAACCTCATAAAATGCTCTAACTGGCTTAAGGACGTTCGCGGGCATTGTTCACGCGCACTTTTACAGCGCAGGCTAGCGCGCGCTCAACTAAATCCAAGATGGCGGCCGTAAAACAAATTTTTTTCGATAATTCCTTTTTTTCTTTTTTTGAAGAAAAAATTGTTCATGTTTGTAGGAAACATTAAAATAATGGTAATTCAAGGTTGAAAAAACATTTTTTGGTTGAAAAAGCGCAGTCTCCGCTCGGTATTCAAGATGGCGAGCGGATTGCCGGATTTTGACGTGAAATATTTCGAAAACGAACACGGTGACCCCCAATTTTTTAAATCTTAAAGTAAGGAAATTCTCAAAGGCTAAAACATATTTAAATTTAAAAAAAATCTAAACACACAATTTTTTGCTACAGCCGTTTTTCGTTAAAATTTCACCCTACATAGTAGCGAACGCCGCGCGATTTGGATAGAAACGCACGGAAGAAAACGGCTCATAAAAAATCTAGATTGCTTTTAATTGCCGTAGTTTTTGATGATTTTTCTTTGAAATAGTCTGATCATGTTCTTAAAGAAGTTTTTTTCTAGTAAAAAAGCTTTTATCAATCTTAAACGACCACTGGTTTGTCTGGTATACGCATTCGATTTGTCTTCGATTTATCGTCATTTTTGTTGACTTAATAGCTCAGAAACGAAAACGGTGACCCCCCTTTTTTATTTGCTTTTTTAATTCAGCATACCATAAAGTGCTTTCATGCCAATTTTAAAGAAAATCTAAACACAGGATCATTTGCCCGCGAACGTCCTTAAGTGGAATCACAAACACAGCTCGTACTGATTTTCATTGTCATATCAAAAAATGTGCTGTTTTCGCACGAGCTCCTTCTTCCATATAAGGAAGTTTGGACTTACCATATTTGGAAGTTGGAATAAATTTTCATCACGAAAAAAGCGATTTTCTTCGAAAATTCTATCCAAATTTACAGCGGCATTCGAGTAAAAACATGATAACCAAGTCAGCCATCTTGATTTTGACCGAAAATGGACTGGAACAGTGTAGAAACAGGGACCCGCGGTTTGTTTACCACAGGAAGCCCGAAAACAGCACAGATTTCTTGAAAGTTTTGAACATTTTATGATGTCAAGAGTATGTCAATAAGAGGACAGACAACTCAAAACCATCTTCAATTTGTTTTTACAACAATTATTTGTGATAAAATTTAATTCTCCTTGAACTAGGCAAGAGAAAGTGTGCGTCCTTATTGACAATTGCAAATCAACCAATCAGATTGCGAGATTCGACTCAAGTGTTGTAAACAGTATTTTACAAGTGTTGCTAAGGTAAGAAATAAAACACCACCGTATGACTTTTTTTTACTTTTCAAACACACAAAGAAAAAGGATTTTTTTACAAAACTGAAAATATTTGAAACAATTTCAACTTTAGTTGCAATAAATGGGTAATCCTTAGTGGTACGTCATTCTTAGAGATCACTGTTCAAAAATAGATCACATACAAGATAAAATTATCTTGTATCTTTAAAATATAAAAATCTAGACATTGAGTTGACATGTGTAATTTGGCTAATTTAATAAAGACGTTAACAAGATAATTAAAGGGAACTTACCATAATGACATTTTTTTCACGAATTTTCTTGTTTAACTTTCATTCGATCTACGATAGCTGAACAGTTGGCTAGTTGGACTGAGCGAACTGGAGTTCTATCATTGAAAACTCTTTTCTCTCTGTTTTGGTCTACAATGTTGTTCAAAGTCATATTTCTTGTTGCACTAAGCCTTGCCATGTTTTGGTGGGCTGCAAATAGTGCCGACAGCCAGCAAAATGATGTCGAGAAAAGACTCAAGAATTACTCCCCTGATGATGTAGTAAAAATGCTGCAGAGATCCTTGAGAAGGTAAGGAAATCGATATGCCTTTTCTGTATTAGATAATTTAACTGTTCTTGGTTGTATGTTGGGGTGTTGTACTGAATGCTTAAACTTTTAAAACATTTTATAAATGGTAAAGTCGTAATTTTCCGGCTATGAAAGGTTCGAGCTTTTATCAATATTAGTTCCTTCTACAAACTGGACTAGTGACATACATTCATTGTCTCAGAAAATGTGCTAAAGAACTAGCTTAATATCGATCTCTGGAATATTTAAAAGAAAACTTGAAATTTCATTGTGATTAATATGGAGAATTTAAAATAATTAATGATTGAAAATAATTAATTAAAAATTAATCTATCAAAAATTAATTAAAAATCAGTTAAAAATAGTTTAATTTTTTTTTTTTTTTAATATTTTTTTTTATTTTTTTAAGTGTTATGATTGATTATCCAGTCAGATTCAGTGTGATGTAAAATCGAAAAGGGGCTAAAAACTAGCTTAGCGATTTTTAGAGTATTTGAAAGAAAACTTGACTATTCTCAACAAAAATGAGAGGTTGAAAAAAGCATAATGTCAGATGTGTTGTATTTTTGGCTTTTTGCACAAGATCTCTTATAAATATTGACTTAAACACTTAGACATGATTTTGAACTCGAAGAACTATACATCCACGTCATAGATCAATACATTAGACAGGGGCGGTAAGGGGTTTTCTCGTGAAGCCGTGAAGACCCTTTTTAATTCTTCGTGAACCGTGATCAGAGAAAATTATTAAAAGCCGTGAATCGTGCGTCAGCCCACGGTCGTGACCGCCGTGAAAATCAATGTATTTTTTGCGATAATCGTGAAACATTGCTGTTTTTCCACGTGAATCGTGACTTCTGTTAGTTAAGGAACAGATCAACAATTATCCGTTGTCAATTAAAAACTAGAGAAGAGGTCAGAGGTGTCACGATAACAGCGTCGTTCAGCAATTTTAGTGATACTTGAGACCAGGAATTCATACCCAGGTCTTCTTTGACCTGTTTGACCAGTTTTATACGTTGGCTATCTACTGTATCACAGGTACCAGGTGTCCGGCACACTGTAGCGATCGGACCGATCAGGTAGAGATGGACATGACAGATGGAATTGTCTACTTTGTAGACCCTAAATCCGGGCCCTAAATGCGGTAGTTCGGTTGCCCAAACGTTTGTTGGTGGTTTTTGCATGGTGACGGATATGCAATTCTATAACATGTTTCCAATTATTAAACGCGTTATAATTTGGTTTGAGAAAGTTTTTTACTTCGTGAATCGTGAAAACCAAAAATTAATTTTCGTGAAACGTTCTACCCGTTTTTAGAAACTCGTGAATTGTGCCGAGACCCCCCCTTACCGCCCCTGATTAGAGCTTCAGGCCCCAAAGCATTAGCTCGGCTAAGGTAAAATATTCAAGATGGTGAACAAAAGGCGGAGATGAAGGCCAAGATTTTGAAATATACATACTGCGAAAAAAATGTAACACGGGTGGGTAAGGAATTGAATTTGGTCGATTGTCTTACGATAAATGTATTTGTTATATAATTTTGCTCGCCGTGAAGATGGCAAGAATTCGGCATTGGGCAATAAAATATTTGTCTTGGAAAATTTACTTGTATAGAAGATCGTGTTTGTTGGTACAATGCGACTCCCTCAATCGCACTGTCCACACTCTCATCTCTCTCTCTTCAAGTGATATATTCATAAATAGCCTGAGTAACAATAATAATAATAATAAATAATGATAATAATAATAATAATAATAATAATAATAATAATAATAATAATAATAATAATAATAATAATAATAATAACAGTGTTATAATAATAATATAATAATAATAGTAATAATAATAATAATAAAATAATAAAATTAATAATAATAATAATAATAATAATATTTATTATTTGTTACGCGCATTTTTCATATGGATATGATCAAATGCGCGAACAAGCGTCTTTTTAGGAGGAAAGGAAGAGATTGGATTTCCTGTGTAACCAAAGACGGAGACGTGGAGGGAGGGAAGAAAAGGGGATTTCCTCCCCTGCCCTCCCCCTCCCCATAAACTCTGCTTTTTGTAATACAGGGAACCCAATCCACTTTAAACGCCATTCCCCTCAAAGCAGGCTAAGTCATAAATGAGTAAATGAATATTCACATTGTAAATGTTCCTTGCAATTTTAGAATTGAACAGTTGGAGTCACAAGTACAAGGTACGCTGTAGCCTGCGTTGCAACGTACAATGAGTCTGATGCAACATCACGCAATACAAGAAATTAATTTCGCTCCAAAAAGCGTCTAGTATTTATCAGTTTATCATACGTCTTCAGCAATGAATTCAAGTTTTGGCCATCATGCACGCTACAGTGAGTCTAATGTAACGCTCCATATCAAAGCATGCAAACCCTAAATTATGACTTAAAATTGCTACTAAAGGCTAAGGATTACACAAAATGCACTTCATGGAAGTAAAAAATCTACTAAATGGGTAAAAACATTCAGCTCTCAATGCTTCATGGACTTCCGCTCTGCACATATAGGCTCAATCCACGAGTTATATTCGCCATTGGCGGTTTGATATAACTCACATTTTCTTCGAAAAGTGCGAGTAACTAGCAAAATCAATACATGAACGAAAAAAACTTGTACCCAGTCCCTTTTCTCACTAGTGCTGAACACGTGGAGCATTCCTCTTTCACTTCCAAAACGCTTGCTTTCCTAAATTCCCATTGCGAATGTAAATGTGTATGAGACGTATAGTATTGCTATATTCCAGGTTTGAAATGTATTGGAGCAGGGATGTCAGGAGATCCACTTATGATTGAAATGTACTTTAAAAACATAAAAACAGTCTTTATTTATAGACGGAAGCCAATTAATTTAGCTTTCGCTAATCTTCCATTGGGCCATCTTTCATCTCACACTCACTACCTCTACATTGAATATTTTTGCATACAACGTTCAAATCATGTTGATTCCTTTTTTTCGGGGGGGGGGGGGGGGGGCAGTGTTTAACTTGAGTCAATTCAAACAAGATGGCAGCTTGTAGCCAATCAGAACTATTTGGCTTATAAGAATTACTTGGCACAGACAAGGGACAATTTGTATAAACGGATGAAGAAATAAACGAATGAATGAATGGATGAATGAATGGGATGGATTGATGGATTGATGGATGGATAGATAGATGATGGATGAGTCCGGCAAAGAGTTGATCAATAATGATTGAGTGAATATACATGAATAGCTCATGTAATCAGTCAAAATGTCTGTGTATAGGAAGACCTGGTGCCCGTTGGCGACGATCTATGTCGTGCTATCGCTGTTCTGGTGTCCATTACATACGATGGGGAAGGACAACGTGCCCTTCTGGTGCACAAAATGTCTACAAAGGTAATGAATATAAATTAAATAAAATAGCAAAAGCTTCTACATTTTAAAAAGGTCAATTCCCGCTTTTTAAACCCGTTAAGTTTAGACCTTATTGCCCTTATTCGTGATGACGTCACATTAAAACATTTTTATTGCAAAACGCTAAGGATCATAGTCTTAGTAGGGGGATAAAACAGCAACAAGACAAAGAAAATTGATATAATAATGCGTTTTATTGAACGGAGAAAAGCGAGATAGCAATCAAATGCAATTAATAGTTTTTGTTATATATCGCTTCATCATATATTTGGAAACCAGATTATTTGAGATAATTCGAACTACCAAACTTATCAATTTATGAAGTTTTACATGCCTAACGCGTTAGTGGGCTACAAACTTGAGATTCTTTGCGTTTCGCTGACTGCAATTCTACAATCATTACATTAACAAACCTACAGGTCTTAGAAGTGTTGTGTGAAAGGATTAGGTGGGAATAATTCTATCAACGTGTTTTATAATCCTGCGTTCATCTGTCAGGAAAAATGAGACATTTTCCACTTTAGGTAAGCTAAAAGCTTAGGTCTATTGTAAAAAAGAAAGCAAAGACGAATGCAAAGCTATGAGTATGAACTCAATGTTACATGCAAAGAAGATGACAAATTCTTTCTCATTTGGATAAAAAGGTCGAGTTGGTGGGGAATTCTGGAATCATACTGGCGGAGGTGCAAACTACGTGTGTTTAACCGAGGACCCCAAATACGGGAATTACAAACCTAACGGGTCAGCGTCTCGCCAAGCCGGCTATATGTACGGCGCAGAGTATCAGACAGGAGAGGCCGGAGCCACCTCTAATCCATTCCG
Organism: Telmatactis stephensoni; assembly: GCA_029948255.1. Classification (NCBI taxonomy): domain Eukaryota; kingdom Metazoa; phylum Cnidaria; class Anthozoa; order Actiniaria; family Isophelliidae; genus Telmatactis; species Telmatactis stephensoni. Next base: position 103,821 of record JALIZF010001156.1, read on the forward strand.
GCCGAAAAACATCTATCAACACGATGTCCCTTGTGCCGCGTGCTTTCTCCGGGCCAGCTACGCTAAGCTGATGATCCCGGGAACCTGGGAGTGTCCCTCGGGATGGAAGAGGCAGTACTGGGGATATCTTATGACAGAACACCGCCAACATGCAAGTCAAAAAGAATTTATCTGCGTAGATAACGATCCAGAGGTTGTCCCGGGAACCACTCACAATCATAACGGCGCACTATTGTATCCTGTTGAAGGGCGTTGTGGCTCTCTTCCCTGTCCCCCGTATTTTGAAGGACTGGAACTGGCATGCGCAGTCTGTACCATGTGAAGGCACTTACCACAGTGATGTCACGTGATCATGATGCTAAACAAATGATAAATTGACTTAGAAATAAGGCAATTCTACATAAATAGCGATGTAACTTAGAATAAGATAATAAACGTCAAATATTCTGAACAATGTCTCGTCAATATTTCCTAAATGTTTTCTCCCTTCCCCTCCTCTTCTCCCCTAGTAGGTGGTACCATATATACAATTATTGAAGAACGACGTTTTTGATAGGAGCATTTTAGAATAAGTATGAATAAACCTACTGAAAGCTTTTAAAACGTTAGTTTTACGGGAATTGTAAAAAATCCCCCTTTTATGCGTGGATCGAGGTCAAAGTAAATACAAGTCAAAGTGTTTTATTCTTACTCCGATAATCTCGTCTCAAAATCAGCGTTTGTGACTGGTCCAAACATTGAGGACTGCATCAAAGTGATTTTCTTCAAAATCACAAAAAACCTACCGAAAACAAAATTTTAATTGATATTCACGAGTAAAACGACTAAAACCAATGACATATTTTGGTGAAAAAAGCGAGAAAATATAATGGAAAATCTCTCGAGCGCGCCCTCGATTGCTTAGCGATTGCGCGATGGAGCGCGCATTTTACTGCAAAACAACTTTGCAGGTAAAAAGAATCGCGCTTTTAATCCATGAAAAATGATGTTTTTCTTTTCTCGGTTTATAATGACAGCTAATTTGGAGAAAATATATTCGGTAATGGAAAAGTCGCGCTAGTTTATATTAATTTATTGACAAAGTTATTCACTGTTCTTAAAAAGTTCCAGGTTGATAACGTTTTCGTGGAAAAGCTCCGACAGGTTAAAACATTACCTGATGAAACAGAAATTGATATTTAATTCTCTTATTGTACAAGATAGTAACTCGAATTATGTAAAGTAATTACGCATCAATTTTAATTTGTACTTCAAGATAGTATTCCATAATTATTTAAAAGTATACAATGTATTTTATAAACAGCCAACTTACCGTTGAGATTGACTTTATGTATAATAATAATAAGCAATATTATTATCAAAAAAAACCATTGATTTTTTACTTTACTATAGTATAGATGATGGTCGCCGTTTGTGATGTGTATATAGTCAATTGAAGAAAAGTTGTCGCGTCTAACTAAACATAGAACATAGAAGCTGAGAGAAATGGTGCTTGGGATGTCAATAATAATATTCTGATTTATTCATTTACGCTTTGCCTTCGATGCAAATGCTGAAAGCATATGCAGGACCTGCGTTGGCGGGCCGTTTGGCTTCGAATTTTTATCGGTTGCAGCGTAAATACATAAATCAGAAGATAATTATTGATATCCCATGCACCATTTCGGTCTCAGCTTCTATGTTTTAGACCCGACAACGTTTCTTCAATTGACTATATGTGTTCAGGTAATTAAAGCTCAAAAATTCATCTAATAGATTCTGTTAGAACTTTGTTGAACAAAATTGGCCATTTTCATAAAAATATCACATGGAAGATATCGTAAAGTTGTTATTAACTTATTTTGTATTTGATACAAGGCAATTTTAGACTACAGATTGCGAACACTTCAATTTAACATGAACTGAAGATGGTTTTGAGTTGTCTGTCCTGTTAATGACACACGTTTGACCTCATAAAATGCTTAAGTGGAATCACAAACGTAGCTAGTACTATCAAGAAATGTGCTGTTTTCACTCGAGCTCCTTCTTCCGTATAAGGAAATTTGTACTTACCATATTTGGTTGGAATAAATTTTTATCACGAAAAAAGCGATTTTCTTCGAAAATTCTATCCAAATTTACAGCGGCATTCGAGTGAAAACGACATGCTAACCAAGTCAGCCATCTTGATTTTGACCGAAAAAGGACTGGAACAGTGTAGAAACAGGGACCCGCGGTTTGTTTACCACAGGAAGCCCGAAAACAGCACAGATTTCTTGAAAGTTTTGAACATTTTATGATGTCAAGAGTATGTCAATAAGAGGACAGACAACTCAAAACCATCTTCAATTTGTTTTCTACAACAATTATTTGTGATAAAATTTAATTCTCCTTGAACTAAGCGACAGAAAGTGTGCGTCCTTATTGACAACTGCAAATCAACCAATCAGATTGCGAGATTCGACTCAAGTGTTATAAAAAGTATTTTACAAGTGTTGCTAAGGTAAGAAATAAAACACCACCGTATGACTTTTTTTACTTTTCAAACACACAAAGAAAAAGGATTTTTTTTGCAAAACTGAAAATATTTGAAACAATTTCAACTTTAGTTGCAATAAATGGGTAATCCTTAGTGGTACGTAATTCTTAGAGATCACTGTTCAAAAATAGATCACATACAAGATAAAATTATCTTGTATCTTTAAAATATAAAAATCTAGACATTGAGTTGACATGTGTAATTTGGCTAATTTAATATAGACGTTAACAAGATAAAGGGAACTGACATAATGACATTTTTTCACGAATTTTCTTGTTTAACTTTTATTCGATCTACGAAAGCTGAGCACAATTGGCTAGTTGGACTGAGCGAACTGGAGTTCTATCATTGAAAACTCTTTTCTCTCTGTTTTGGTCTACAATGTTGTTCAAAGTCATATTTCTTGTTGCACTAACTCTTGACATGTTTTGGGGGGCTGCAAATAGTGACAGCCAGCAAAATGATGTCGAGAAAAGACTCCAGAATTACTCCCTTGATGATGTAGTAAAAATGCTGCAAAGATCCTTGAGAAGGTAAGGAAATCGATGCCTTTTCTGTATTAGATAATTTAACTGTTCTTGGTTGAATGTTGGGGTGTTGTAATGAATGCTTAAACTTTTAAAATATTTTATAAATGGTAAAACTCAGTACGTCAGTCTTAATCTTCCGGCTATGAAAGGTTCGAGCTTTTATCAATATTTTTCCTTCTACAAACTGGACTAGTGACATACATTCATTGTCTTAGAAAAAGTGCTAAAGAACTAGCTAGAAAACTTGAAATTTCATTGTGATTAATATGGAGATTTAATGAGACCATTGAAAATAATTAATTAAAAATTAATTAATGAAATATTAATTTATCAAAATTAATTTAAAATCGGTTAAACACAGTGTTTTGATTGATTATCTCAGATTCAGTGTGATGTTAAAATCGAAAAGGGGCTAAAAACTAGCTTAGCGTTCTCTGGAGTATTCGAAAGAAAACTTGACTTTTCTCAACAAAAATGAGAGGTTGAAAAAAGCATAATGTCAGATGTGTTGTATTTTTGGCTTTTTGCACAAGATCTCTTATAAATATTGACTTAAACACTTAGACATGATTTTGAACTGTTTGGAATTAAGAAAAAACTATACATCTACGTCATAAATCAATTAATACATTAGAGCTTCAGGCCCCAAAGCATTAGCTCGGCTAAGGTAAAAAAATTCAAGATGGTGAACAAAAGGCGGAGATGAAGGCCAATATTTTGAAATATACATACTGCGAAAAAAATGTAACACGGGTGGGTAAGGAATTAAATGTGATTTGTTATATAAATTTGCTCGTCGTGTAGATGGCAAGAATTCATTGGTCAATAAAATATTTGTCTTGGAAGATTTGCTTGTATAGAAGATCGTGTTTGTTGTACATGTTACGGTGCAACTCCTCGGCTCAATCGCACTGTCCGCATTCACTTCTCTCTTCTCTCTTCTCTCGTCAAGTAATTTCCTCATAAATAGAGCAGATTTCGTATGAATGTGAAACGGACCGCGCCGTGCCGTGACCGTGTCAGTGTCGTGTTGTCTATAAAAACATTCGAAATTCCTGCCGTAACCGTGCCGTGACCTTGCGGTGTCGTTTTCACAGTCATACGAAATCTACTCTAGCCTGAGTATCAAGCGTCTCTTTAGGAGGAAAGGGAGAGAGAATTGGGTTTCCTGTGTAACCAAAGACGGAGACGTGGACGGAGGGAAGAAAAGGGAATTTCCTCCCCTGCCCTCCCCTCCCCCTAAACTCTGCTTTTTGTAATAGAGGGAACCCAATCCACTTTAAACGCCATTCCCCTCAAAGCAGGCTGAGTCATAAATGAGTGAATGAATATTCACATTGTAAATGTTCCTTGCAATTTTAGAATTGAACAGTTGGAGTCACAAGTACAAGGTACGCTGTAGCCTGCGTTGCTGGCGGTCTGCGGTTTTTGGGCGGAGGAAGAAATGCAAGACTTTTCCGCCAAAATATGATAATTTCCTAAATTCCCCCCCCCCCCCCCCCCCCCCCCCAGAAGGACCGTTTTGGGACAAACGCACATGGGAACTTGTCCATTCATCATCGAGAAACAAAAACTAACTTCGTCCAAGTGCGGAATATACTTGAGATAACATTTGAATATTGTTAATTAAATTAATACTAAAATTTTAAAGTGATGTTATTGACATCATCCTTCAGATGGAGGCTCAAGGCTCCCCTCTTGCTACGCCACTGATCCTAAATCCTTGCCTACTGATTTACATTCAGGTCCCGTGAAAAACATGTATACTCCGAGCTACTACTAAGGCCGTCTCGAAAAATAAGGGTTCTACTTTCAGACTGATAAATGATATGTTAATCATTTGTAGGATTAAAAGCTGGAGCACCAGGGATTCCAGGGATTCCAGGAAAACCAGGTAACGAAGGGTTGAATACTTCGCAATCTCCTACATAGACATTTCTTTTTCTAGTTTTAAAAGTTTTTATCGCTGAAGAACTAGGCAGGCAATTCAAAATATATGAAGAAGTACTTTTCCCTTCCGCCAACAAAGGGTACAGTTAAGTGCTTTTTGCTTTGAAATAGGGCATAGATTTTGACCATTATAATCTGCAATAGGGTATTGTTTGTGTATACTCTTGTGTATACTCTTGTGTGCCATATAAAAGTATGTTTTGGTGTAAAACAGAGAAAACTAGAAAATGGCCCTTTTTGGGACTGAAACAAGGTAGAGATCGGTTCGCCAATAGGGCCGCACACCCCACCCAGTTTTTCAGGAAATACTTTGCCCTTCAAAAATGTTTATGTGGGCATAAAGTTTAAATATAATGTAAGGACGAGAAGAAATATTGTTGACATGTTTCTGTTTTAATATTTCGACCGCTCTCCAGCGATCATCATCAGTCATAACTGATGCTGGAGAGCGGTCGAAATATTAAAACAGAAACATGTCAACAATATTTCTTCTCGTCCTTACATTTATACTTTGCCCTTCCTTCCCAATTCGGACGTTACTCTCTACTTTCCTAGTTTTTCATTTCATCACACCAATGATCTCCATGAACTACTCCTTTACAATTTGTCACTAGGCAGAGATGGTCGTGATGGCTTACCAGGAAAAGGAGGACCAAGAGGTTGGTGTCAATGCAAACGTTTCGGCTGACCGACAAAAATAAATATAACATATATAATAAATTTCAAGTTGTTTTAAGGTCCTGTATCATCGACAAAAACCTTAACCAAGTCCTTATCAAGAAAATAAACCCATCCTCTAGATCGACGGAAAGTGTTCTCAATGTCATACATCTTCAAATCAGAAACAATCGAACAACCAGACATATCCTTAGTGCATACTTTCCCTTGCATTTATGATAACGAGCCCAAAATCAGCATTTATTCAGTCTTGGTTCAACATGTAGCTGTTGCTGTTAACACATTTTTGGGGGGGGGATGTTAATTTTTTGGGGGGAAGGGTTGAACATTCCATCAGACCAATCAAAACTACTAAAAGATAGCAGAGCACAACACAACATGGTATGCCACTGACTTGCAGTTTTCAAACTGAGTCATATCATCAATGTTGTTGTTGTTGTTGTTGTTGTTGTTGTTGTTGTTGTTGTTAATTTTAGGTACTGACGGTCGTAGCGGTAAAGACGGACGAGATGGATTACCAGGAAGACCTGGTGGTTTGCCTGGACCAATAGGTATTGTCAAGTCTCGACAACTTTAGTATGAAGCTTAAGCTAAATAAAGAAATTAAAATGTAGAAAATTTGCAAAACTATATATATGGCTAAAAAATAAGGAGGATACGAAGCCCTGAGTCCCTGGCATTTCAGGTAACCCGCTATTTGAATAACAGTACGGTACAGCACCATAAGCAGTTTATTATTACCATTTTCTCTTTATCGATAATGTATATATGATCGAATGAATAAATAGGAAAACGAAGGAAAGTGGGAGGAAGGGCGAGATGCACGAACAATCTTTTCTCTCTGAAAATTAAGAATAATAAGAATAGATGATTGGATGGATGGATGAAATATTAAAATCTCATCACAGGAAAGCCTGGTGCACGTGGTCCACGAGGTGACCAAGGAGTTCGCGGTCCTCCTGGTCCTCAAAGTGCTGGTGTCCAGTATGTACGCTGGGGACGAACAACATGTCCTTCTGGTGCTACTCTTGTCTACAAAGGTAAATGATAAAAGTAACTTGAGCAAAGGTGTCTGAAGACACTGAGAAATCAATAATCAATTTTATTGCATACAGTCATTCTCACAAAAGTTGTCAATGAAATATATTCAAATTCTTAAAGAAATAACACGAGACCAATACATACAAGAAGTATTTAAAAAGTTGTATATCGCGCATGTGCGAGAGCTACAATTGTCCATAGTACTATTTTTATAGGGATCTCCCCCTTCCCTCGCCAGGGCCGCTACGTACGCAGGGATCGGTCATTGTTTATGCCTGGGGATATAACTGGGGGTGGACTTGAGGAAAACTGGGACTGAAAGATCTTGTAAAAATATAGCCTGTGAACAGGCTCTCTAGGGGTGGGGGAGGGGAAGGGAAGGGAAAAGAGGAGGGTAGGGGGCGAAATATATGAAGTACTTTTCCCTTCCACCAACACAGGGGTGAACATCTTCCCTCCCCCTCCCCTCCCCTTCCCTTTTCCTCCCATTCCCCAAGAGCCTGTTCACAGGCTAGTAAAAATAGAAAAAAAAATCATGTCATGAAAGGGACTTTAAAAGTTATTAGCTTTTTAAAGGAAGGATAGCGATTATGAAAAAGTGGTCAACATAAAAGGGGGCTATTTCTGCGGTGGTTGTAAATTTTTAGGGTCTTTCGCAAATTTTCCTCTGGCCTAGCTACTCCAGGTATAAATAATGAACGCTTCCTTGAGAGTCATTCACGTTAGAATGCTCTAAATATTTCTGTCATCTGCAGGTCGTGTCGGTGGCGAATATGCTCGCCATCCAGGCGGCGGAGCAAACTATGTCTGTCTAACTGAGTCCCCTAAATACAAGAGCTACAATAATTCTCTCCAACACGCTGCGCTGATGTATGGAGCAGAGTACCGCATAGGACACACCCATAATCCCTTCAACAAGAACTTTCACCACCACGATGTCCCTTGTGCCGTGTGCTATGTCGAGATCCGCAACGCTAAGCTGATGATCCCGGCAACCTACGAGTGTCCCGCGGGATGGAAGAGAGAGTACTGGGGCTATCTCATGACCGAGCATTACCTCCATAAAAGTCAAAAAGATTTCATCTGTGTTGATAATAACACAGAAGCTGTTCCAGGTAGTAGTGGCTTTTACAATGCCGCTGCCTGGTTGTACCCCGTTGAGGGACGTTGCGGTGCATTGCCTTGTCTTCCCTACGTACAAGGACGTGAACTGACATGCGTAGTCTGTACCAAGTAAAACCACACCATGATGATGTCACGCGATTAGCTGATAACTGACCGGTCAATAGCAAGTTGAAACAAAATAAATGTAACAAGACAGCAAGTCATCTAGAAATCCGATAATAAAAAGTTAGTGGCATAAAGACTTATCTCAGAACTTATTCATTCTGTTTTTCTTTTCAAGCTCTTAAACTGCTTTTCAAAAAGGGAGAAAATTAATTCAAAACATACTATAAATCATTAGACTAGCTAACAGAATGTATTCCGACTTGACTCAGATGAACCTGCTAAGTACAAATGACAAATGTGTAGGTTTTGGACTAACCAGTTCAGTCCGGTTTTAATCGAACTATTCAGATGTTGATTACAAAAGAAAAAGGACAACCATACATACATATACCTACATATTTTATTCATTAAAGCAGCCTAAAAGTACATTACACGGAAAATAATTAGATAGAAGTGTTTACAAACACAGCTTCCAAACTGATTAGGCCTGCTATGAAACCGTATGAATTGCAATTGAATGGTATGTGCATTCCTCCCGGGAATTATAAATCCAAAATATGGTCAGACGCGGTTTGCTGTTCATATAGATGTAAGTGCCATTTCATAGCCAGACTCCCAAGGAAATAGCATGGAAGAGGAATAGAATGTGTTCTCCTTCCCTGACCCTCACCCCCTAAAGCTTGGCCATGCAGACTAAGCGACTTTTAGAATCAATGTCAAGCCCAGTATGTACCGCAGAATGTTACTTTAACTGAAACAACTTGGAGAAAATGAAACATTTTCACTTTGTAAACAAATCAAGTGGCTAATAAATAATTGGCATTGGATTGAAACACGAATGATTATTTAATTAACTGATACTTTTTTCTGCAGCAATTTACAATAATACACGAGGTTAAAACACAATGATAGTCATAGAGTACATTAAGGCTTGATCTTCACCCGTGTTGTTGTTGGTGTCATTTCTGTTCCTCGCAAGAGGATCGAGGGCGCCCCCAAGCCACAAGAGTAATTTACTGCAGCCAAGTAACAATAACTGCCCTGCTATGAAACAATAATAATATGCTTTTCTAAACTAAAAACGACGCATGCACGCCAATACGTAATAGGTAATATAGTTTTAGACTATAACAGAACGATTCAAACAGTCAGTTGAAACAAAACCAAAACGTTTTTGACTGGCAAGATCAAGATTCTTTATAATTCTTCTGTCACAAGACATGATGTTTGGCTGTTTAGTTTAATTTTAATTAATAAACGTTGAAACAGTATATTTGTGCTGACATAGTTTTCACTTCAGCACAGTGCTGTAGGTCTGTTTAGATAGTTGTCTCGGCGAAAACTGTTTTCTATCCGGCTGTTTTGGTCTACAATGTTGTTCAAAGTCTTCTTTCTTGTTGTACTAAGCCTTACCATGTTTTGGAGAGCTGCAAACAGTGAGCTCCAGGAAATTGATGACGAGCAACGAAACCAAACGAACAAGACGTCGACACTGTCCGACATTGTTAAAGTAGTGAAAGACGCATTGGAAAGGTTGGTAAATCAAGCCGCTTGGCAATGAATATTACTTTCATCATAGAAACTAACAGAGAACAAGAACATTGCAGCCACATCACTTGAGAATGAAGCTGTGGCTCATTGACACATAGTAATCCATGGAAAGAAACCAACTATTCTTGAATTTTAGCTCTCTGCCACTTCACCCCAAAAATACAAAATAATGATTCTTCGATTGTTTTTCTATTTTTAGAATCAAAATTCTAGAGTCCAAAGTACAAGGTATTTTCATTAACATTTTCAATATTCACAGCCGAATTGGTAGTGTAAAATTGCACGTTTCTTTTGCATCCGCCAAATAAAATCATCTGTGGTTGATGATATATTGATATATTTGCGAGAAAAATATTTCCCTCCAAGTGTCAATAATTTTCCTAATAGACTCTTTTGCTAGCTTTTTCGAAAATTCAAATTTTCTTTCAGCGGAAATTTTCACGGAAATAACGTCTTCAGTGAACTAAAAAGTCGATGTGTCATCAATCCTTTTACTCTCGAAATTGAGCCCCAAATAGCCTGCGCGAGGAACAAGTTTTCTTTCTCTTTTCATCGCTTTCCATCAACCGAGATTGAATGAAACATTATCAGAAATTTGATAAATTTCATATAACGTCTTACAGTCAATGTCGCAGAGACTATTACTATATTGTCCAAAGTATCGAGCTGAGCGACAAATAATCGTTGTTTTCGTAATTTATTATTATTATTATTTAAAAAGGACGAATTTTTAGCCATTAACCGTCAAATCCCCCAAGTTTGGATTAAAAAGGAGTCAGGTAGAAGCAAGAGACCATAATACTAAGAGAGCGAAGCTCAGTATTGATGTCTGTGCCATGTTCGTGGCGGCTAAGGCTATTTTTAGTAACTTCGCCATCGCGCGCGCAAGTCCCTCAACCAATAGACCTTTTCAGCTTCGTTGTTGTTTATCCATTTCAGAGCACGTGATGTACACTCTTGGGAGTTGTGATTTCTTATGTTCAATATTTTGGAAACGTCATCATAAAAGAACAATTCTCAAGGGAATGTCACGTGGTCTGAAATGGGCAATTTGCATACGAAGCTGAAAAGGTCTATAGAATTTGATTTTTGACGTGCGCGCGGACGGGACCGTTTGAATTCTATTGTTTAAGAGCCTTGCGCGCGCGATAGCGAAGTTACTAAAAATAGCCTTAGCCGCCACGAACATGGCACAGACATCAATACTGAGCTTCGCTCTCTTAGTATTATGGTCTCTTGGTAGAAGATATGTTGATATGCCAAAGATCCTCAAGGTAGAACGGGCTGTATATTAATGTTTTTATTTTTGTATTTGCCGATACAAGGCGATTTTTTTACTTTTTAATGCTTTTCATCCCTTGCGTGACATTTTAATTTTTTTATCTCACAGCAACAAAAATACAATATATAACTAAAGTTATAGCAAAATCTTGAAATTTTGAGATGGGCGGCCGAAGTTGGAGGGCAGCGTCCGCCCTTGTCTTGAAAAAGCAGCAACTTCGGCCGCCCATAACTTTAATTTGGCGCTATTCATCGAAACTACCTCAAAATTTCAAGTTCATTTTCCTAACTTTGGTGTGGTCTTTTCAAATATTGTATTTTTGTTCCTGTTTGATTAAAATACAAAATGTCACGCAAGGGTTGAGAAAAGCTCATTCAACACGTTATTTGAAATTCTAAACTGTATTCAATCTGGAAGTAATTTTTCAGTCATTTGACCTAAATAGTACATAATATAGTTCTTTTATATTTTAGCAATATGTACGAACGTATTATATGATATAAAATATAAACTAGGTTTGTATCACTACAATAAAATAAAGATATCATGTTGTGTGTTTGGCTAATTAGCTGTTTTAAAACAAAAGGTTTTAAAAAGCATTAATGACACTGTTATCATGAAATTTCTTGTTTAGTATTTATTCGAAAACTTACCATATTTGAATTGATCACTTCGAGACTGTAGGTCAACTTAGCGAGTGCTCGGAAAACTGTCACTATATCGTCACACAATTCTTTGTGCTTTTTGCATTTTATGTTTTGACTGCCAGTAACCACATGTCCACTTAGAGGGCTTTTTTATAAACGTTGCTTAGAAACACCGCCGTATGATTTTTTCTTTGGATTTTAAAAACACACACGCACAAAGTAAAATGATTTTAAATGAGTAATTAATTCTTAGTGGTTCTTATAGGTAATTCAAAATGGATAACATACAAGACAAAATTGTCTTGTGTCTTTAAAATATAAAATCTAGACATCAAATTGACATGTGTAATTTGGTAACTTTAACTTTAACGACAATTTTTCACGAATTTTCTTGTTTGACTTTATTCTATCTACGAAAGCTGCTGAGCATAACTAGATCACTTCACTGAAGACTGAGCCGGAACTGGAATCCTATCACTGAAAACTGTGTTTTGGTCTCAAAACTCTCTGTTTTGGTCTACAATGTTGTTCAGAATCTTGTTTCTTGTTGCACTAAGCCTTCCCGTGTTTTGGGGAGCTGCAAACTGTGACAGCCAGGAAAATGATATCGAGAAAAGACACAAGAGTTACTCTCTTCATGATTTGGTAAAAATGCTGCAAAGATCCTTGAAAAGGTAAGGAAATCGAACTGCACTTTTTTTAATATTAGATAATTGAGCTGTTCTTGGCTACATTTAGGTGGTACTGAATACTTGCAGTTTTTTAACATTTTAAAATTATAGGACCTAATTAGTTCTGGCTGAATAAATAATCAAACAACTGTTTATTTGCCAATGCGTGTGCAATTCTTCAAGCGCTCGCTCACTTATTGGGGGACAGTGTATTCTAACTCACTACCTCTACATTAAATATTTTGCAAATGATCATCTACTCGCATGTTGATTTTTGAAGTTGAAGGTACGACCTTTCATAAACATTTTTTCCTTCCATAAACAGAATCTGTTTGAAATACACTGATTCATATTGAAAAAAGTGGTAAAAAATAGCTTATCAATTACATTTTAATATTTCGAGAATGAAATGAGACCATTGAAGATGGTGATAATAATATTGTAACACGCCGTGGATGAGAATTGACTGATTTGAACGAATGTCTTATGATAAATCAGTGTATTTTAAATCAGTGTATTTTTCATATACATATATTTTCACGTGTAGATGGCGATGGTTCATTGGTCGTAGAATATTTGTCGTTTGTAATGTGCTTGTATGGAAGGTCCTGTTTGTACGGTGCATCTCCCCCTCTCGCACTCTCAGAATTTGAACGAATGCCTTATGATAAATCAGTGTATTTTTCATATAAATTTTCTCGTGTAGATGGCGAGAGTTGACTTCATTGGTCATAGAATATTTGTCGTTTGTAATGTGCTGGAAGGTCCTGTGTGTACGGTGCATCTCCCCCTCTCGCACTCTTAGCACTCTCCTCTCCCTAGTCTCTTTAATTTATTCATAAATGAATCTTCACATTGTAAATAAATGTTGCTTACAATTTTAGAATCGAACAATTGGAGTCACAAGTACAAGGTACACAAAATATATTTACAAAATCTAAATTATGCAATTGACTTTTTTGAAACAATGAAGTTTTGCAGTATCGTTGCGAATGTTGGGACTCAGCTTGTTTCTCAGAATATACAGCTGATGCTGCTTTTATAGATAACCCATAAGTACTACGAATATGGGAAGCGCAGTTACTAAGCCTTAAATTCAACTGAAAAAACTTGTGAGGCTACTCTTATATTGTGCATGAGCCAGTTCTTCCTTGGAATACAAACAGTTTGCATTTGGTTGTCCCCTTTAAAAAAGGGCGTCCCCATCTGACCAAGGGTAAGGGGTGCAGGAGCTAGTGTGCACTCCCCCTGAGATGACAGTGGCTCTTTTTCTTCTCGATATTCATCCAAAATATCCTCCGAATCCTCCAGACAGTTTACGATGACTTCTATAACGCTGCATGCACCCCATCCTGGATGATGATCCTGGATGCACCCCTGTTAATTTACCATTAAGTCCTGTGACTGAGAAACGTGTAGGCTCCCGGCTGCAATAAGGCACTCTTGAAACTAAAATCGCCTAATATCGCCCAAGATCGCTCAATATCGCCGCCCAAGAGCGCCTAAGAGCGCCAACTCGAAATGGCTAAAATTTCCCAATATCGCCTAAGATCGCCTAAGATCGCCCAAGATCGCCCAAAATAACGGCGATTTTAGGGCCCGGGATAGGCCTTTTCATACTGATAGACCTTTATCATATGTAGGATTAAAAACTGGAGCACCAGGGATTCCGGGTATACCAGGAAAACCAGGTAATGAACGATAATATTTCGCGGTCTCAGAATACATGGGCATTTTTCTTTTTGTTTTAAAAAGCTTTAACCTTTGAAGAATTAGACAGGGGAAGATAAGCATTTAACTAGACCTTGTTGGCAGGGTAACTGGGCTACCTGTGGCTATTGGCATTGGGTGGTACAGATATCAGTGTGCATCTAATTATAGGCTGTTCAGCAGAAGTATTAAGAGAACTGTGGAATTTTGTTCCATGTTCTACAAATGAGCTTAAATTCTCTGAATAGACCATTTCCGAGATGCGGAGACCGCTTTCAAGAAGAACGTGGACGGACTTGAAAACGAGGCATTTTCGGGCAATGTCAACAAAATAGCAGAAAGATTTTTCTGAACAGACGATTCAAAAACAATCGGATTTTAAGACCTCATGGAAAAATCATCACTTCCATCATTACATGTCGACAAATGAATTCACATAGAATTCCGCTACTGATATAAAAAATATATACTGTTTTTGGCGACTTTCTGACATTAAAATCGATCACTGAGTCAAAGAGAAAATAAATGCTTCAATTGAAGAATAACTCATAAAACTAGCCTACCTAACAGTAGAAAATGCTGACTTTAATGCAGAGGTGTAAGAAGTAGAAGTACAAGAAGTACAAGTACAAGAAAATTAAATTATACAAAAATGTAGTTCCCCAAAAAATTTTCTATAAGAAAGTAAAATCTCTTGTTTCTATTGTCTAATACTTAGCTATAGTGCCACTATTTATTTCAAAGGTTAAAAGTGATCACTCAGTTTTTTTTCTTTTCAATCAATCATTCTAAGGGCCTTTTCAGACGAGAGAGGGTGATCATATATAGTAGGGATTTATTTTTTTCCATGGGGAAAACACAAGTTGTCTAATTTGAACAGGCTTTGAGTTTGTAGTTTGGAATGTTTTGATAAGCCTGTGAATTAAAATGTATTAACTAAAGTGCGATGTTAGAGAAACAACAAAAAAAAGAATGCATTATGAATATTTTGCTTGTAATATTTTGCTTTAAGACCTGATTATATGAACTGGACTGCATTAAGTTTTCTTTTCCTTCAAGGCTACTAAACTTTATTCAGTTTCTTCCAGACTTGTTCATATAGTCTGGTCAATAATGCATGGCCGTAACCAAGGGGGTTGCAGAGGGTGCATGTGCACCTTCCCATTCGAAGCCAAAGGTCCGCTTATCTATAATTGTGCAAGCTCTCAGTAATCGGGAGGTCCACTGCTTTCCTTTCCCCCTCGCCCAATGAATATTAGGAAAAGGTACCCCTCTCCCTCACTGAGCATTGAAATATTGGGAAAAGGACCTCCCAAGTCTGAGCACCAAAATTCAACAATTTGAGTATGCCACTTATCTCCCACTGAAGACATAGTTCCACTTGTATTTGGTCCAGTTTAGATAATCATGATGCAATCATTTTTTTGTTTGTCAAACATCACACTCTAGTTAATACATTTTGATTCACAGGCTTATCAAAACATTCCAAACTACAAACTCAAAGCCTGTTCAAATTAGACAACTTAAACACTTGTTTAACAATTTTTTTGTCCATAAATTGATAATTTTAATGACTGGTCTTTAATAGTTTGTAGTAAGCTATAATTACATTTTTATTATATTGATCAACTACTAATCATTACAGTCATTTTTGAAAACTGGAAGAAAATCACTTCATTACTTAAATTCATAAATATAATATAAAGTGAATTTGAACTTTAAGTCCTATTTCTATCTTAATCCATAAAATCGCGTTTCTACAGATGCGACTGTAAGAAGGAAACATCTTGGTTGAATTTGGCAACTGTTGAGCAACAATTCGCCGATCAGAAGTTTGGGCTCGTGACCTGCGTGATCTCATAAAAACAATGCGATTTTATCTAAAAATGCTCACTAGATGTATAGACACAGTAACAAAAGGGAACAATCTGAACTTCCAAATAACAATTTAAAATGATACTCAAAATATAACCTCTGACAGGGGTTATAACTTCAGCCAAATTCTCGATGGCAGAAGCAAGAAATTCAGCTCATGTTCGCGGGATGAACATTTCAAGAAGAATTATAACCAACATCTTAAAAGTATTACGCTTTTACTTAGCAGTACGAAATAGAAATTACCTTTAGAGGCAGTTTTGGGGCATAAAATACTGATACTCACCTTCTATACTTTCAAGTTGTCAAACTTGCGAGTGAAGAGAACATGGGCAACGGTTTTATACGGTAGGCTCGCAAGGCAGTGTGGTAAAAAAGGCTGACACCTGGTGTATGACCACATTTAAGGATACTCTGTGCTTTGTATTGCCAAAGTCTATCCAGAGGGTCAGACATGAAGTATAGGACTTTGGATTATTTTTAACGCCCTGTACGTCATGTATGACTCAATATATTATTAATACGGTTATTGTTCTAGAGTGGTACAGTGTTCGGGTCTTATATGAAGTACTTCAACACGGAACAGAGAGCATTGTGGTTAAAATCGAGGTCGGTCAGAGACCTAGTTTGTAGATTAGATTTGCTTCCTTGCTCGCTCGCTTCAGGCTCGCTCGCTGCGTCAGCAAACATTCAAGATTCAATAGAAAATAATTTATTGACCATTTTGTTTGTTAGCTTGATGTTTTTGTACAATAAAGTCATAGAATTCTCAACTTAAAGTAAAGTAAAGTTCAAAGCGACCGACTAGATAACGCTAATTATTATATTCTTAGATTTGTGTTAGGCTATGGTAAAACTGTTCCATATGAGCAGATATTAAGTACCGTCAAACTATCTAATCTCAAGAAACGACGTATCTATCAGTCAATGGTATTACTTTATAAGAGTTTATATGGAGATGGTCCTCAGTATATAAAGAATCTTTTTAGCTTTAGAAAAACACATTATAATCTCAGGGGAGATGGATATAAGCTAGCTATACCTAGGTTTAACTTATTATGGAAGAAAAAATCATTTAGCTATATGGCTGCTAACGTTTGGAATAGTCTTCCCAACAAAGTTCATAATGCAGCGAGTCTAATTGAATTCAAAAGCAACCTTAAGAAAGCCATTCTTTAGATTAATTCTTCAGTTCAATTTATTTTCTATAATAATAGGAGGACTCGCGGAGAAAGAGAGTCCAGTATAACTTGCATGCGCATGTGCAAAATGAGCCAATCAGATTAAAGTTTTATTTTGAGAGCTTGCAATATGCAAATTTCAGTGTTTGGTAGCAGTGGTAGTGATGCGTATCGAAAAATTCACAAATACGTCTTTCACAACTGTCCATCCGTAAATGGCCTGTAACTGCTCAAACTTTGGTAAAAGATTATAGTTGGTTTTTCCAAGTGCATAGCTCACTTAATCAATTAACAAAATGGCTTTCCGAAATGAGACTGATATCGTGTATACAAAACTCTTCTTCAGCCATCTTGAATCATTAGACGACTTTAGGATTTGTAACCACGCGATCACCACATTCATGTGGTGATCGCGTGGTCACTAAGCTGACATGCGCATGCAAGTTATACTGGACTCTCTTTCTCCGCGAGTCCTGGAGCGGCAAGAAAGAGAGTCTGGGACTGGACTAGGCTACAGTACTACAACCAATTGGTATTATGAATGAGGTATAATTTTGTGTGATTAAGGAGTTGCATTGTATATTATTTCACCAATAATGTACAGCAATCAAAAGTTTCTAGTGTACAATAGTCACCGTAGCTTGGACTGTAGTCAATTTTATCTAAAGATAGTATTGAATATGGAAATCATTTCAGGTTCTTCTGTTTATAACATTAAAAATTTCTGTCGGGACAGTCCATACAGTCCATTAAAGTTCATTGATGATGAAATACCATTATTTCTGTGGGCAAATATTAGGGACATAGCTACACACTTGGTACCCAAACAACAACACATTGTCTTGACTACAAGGTGCTTGGATAGTCTTAAAGGGATCAATAGGACCAGGATTTGTTTCTATATCACTTGACAGAATAAAATTGGAATGATTCACTCCTCTGTGATAATTCAATTTTTTAACAGATGACTTGTAGTTTTCCTGGATTTATTTATGATGGGTATTCTTTCTCGATCACACACATGAAAATATCACTGTTCAAAACCCGACTTTGAAAAAAAAAACAAAAGCTTTATTTCCATGTATATTTCTTAAAATTTATTACTGACAATAAAAGTACTACGTCTAATGGAACTGTGTGTGGTTTCCAATAGATTCTAAGATGGTTTGGTTAGGTTTTGAGAAGACCGTTTCCATTTCCATCGGCCCCGGGTCAGTATTTCAAGTACGATCGATGAAACTTTAAAATATTCTACGAATCAGCAAAATATTCAACAAGAATTCTCCTCTAGATTTGTAAACGCTAATTCTATCTAACATATGGAAAGAACAACAATAATACCGAAGAAAAAGGCTAAAAACTTACTTAGAAATGTCATCTCTAATGGCGGATTAATTCTCTCCGGTTACTTCTTGAACCACACTTGAAGCACCAAGAATGCATTGCGCGTGTACAGTATTGCGCAAGAATGGCAATTTCTCGAGACGAAGACAGGAAACAAACCGAATCCTAGACTGGGCCACCACAGGTAGCCCAGTAAAAAGTACCACCAAAGGGTACAGTTTTGAATAGGATATGGATTTTTACCATCATAACCAGTAAGAGGGTATTATTTGTGTACTCTTCTTTGCAATCACCTATGTCTTAAAAATACTTTTTGGTCTAAAATAGAGAAGAGTAGAAAAATGCCCATTTTGAGACTGAAATAAGTATGGGCCGGTTGCATAAATGAAGCCGCACACGCCGTCCAGATTTTCGGGAAATACCTTTGCCTTCCTTCGGGCATTACTCTCTCTCTCTCTCTTTTCCTAGCTTTTCATGATCAGTTCACCACACCAATGATCTCCATTGACTACTCCTTTATAATTTGTCACTAGGCAGAGATGGTCGTGATGGCTTACCAGGGAAAAGAGGACCAACAGGTTGGTGTCAATGCGAACGTTCCAGCTGACTAACAACTATAACACATTTTAAGTTGTTTTTGTGTAGTGGACAAAAACCTTAATCAAGTTCTTATCAAGAAATACACATAGATTCATCCTCAAATGTCAATGTCAATGACATTCATCTTCAAATTAGAAACCTTCGAAGAACCAAATATATCCATAGTGTGTACCTTAGGGTTAGGGTTAAGAAACCCTAAAATCAGCATTAATTCAGTCTTGGTTGGACATGAAATTGTTGCTTTTAACGTGATAATTTTTGGGGATGTATATTCCATCAGACCAGTCAAAACGCTAGCTGGCAGAGCACAACACAACACGGTATGCCACGGACTTGCAGTTTTCAACTTGAGTTATATCATTGGTTGTTGTTGATGTAGCTGTTGTTGTTGTTGTTGTTGTTGTTGTTGTTGTTGTTTAATTTTAGGTATCGACGGTCGTAACGGTAAAGACGGACGAGATGGATTACCAGGAAGACCTGATAAATAAAGAAATTAAAATGTAGAAAAATTGCAAAACTATATATATTGCGAAAAATAGGGATGATACGAAAAGCACTGAGTCCCTGGCATTTCAGGTAGTATTACAGAAAGACCCGCAATTTGAATAACAGTACAGCACCAACTAAACGATCCATTTTCTCTTTATCGATGTATATTAGGGAAAAGGAAGGAAAGTTCATGGGAAGTAAGGACAGCATTTAAGAAGGGATGCACGAGCAATCTTTTCTCTCTGAATATTAAGAATAATAAGAATAGATAAATGAATGGATGGATAGAATATTAAAATATCTTCACAGGAAAGCCTGGAGCACGTGGTTCACGAGGTAACCAAGGAGTTCGCGGTCCTCCTGGTCCTCAAAGTGCTGGTGTCCAGTATGTACGCTGGGGACGAACAACATGTCCTTCTGGTGCTACTCTTGTCTACAAAGGTAAATGATAAAAGTAACTTGAGCAAAAGTAATCAAAGACCAAAATTGATTTACAGTCATTTTCACAAAAGTTGTCCGTGAAACATATTCATATACTTAAAGACAGAACATGAAAACAGCTTCAGTTGTCTTTTCAAATATTCCTTCTTCTTCTTATAGTCTTATTCCTACTTTGCTTCTATGTCATTGTAAATAAATAAAAAATTGAAGTTACTTCATTATAGAGCGATTTTTTTACGTGAATTGGTCACGTGACAGTTCTTTCAGTATTAGAAACAATGTTGATGAACAATGCACCATGTAAATGTAAAGTAATCAAAAGAGGAAGCTGATTTCCATGCCGTTAAAAAAAACTTCTAAATAGATTAGCATATCGCGCATGAACGAGAGTTACGATTGTCCACAGTATCTTCTTTATAGGGACTGTTCATTGTTTATTCCTGGGAACATAACTGGGGATGGACTGGAGGAAAACTGGGGAAGAAGATCTTGGAAAAATTAAAATATCATACCATGAAAAGGGGTTTTAAAAGCATTTTCTAGAAGATACCGATATCCTGAAAAAATGGTCAAATGAAAGGGTTAAACTAAAGTTAAATTAAAGTAAACATGAGGTGGTTGTAAATTTTTAGGGTCTTTTGCAAATTTTCCTCTGGCTTGCTCCAGGTATAAATAATGAAAGATTCCTTGAGAGTCATTCACGTTAGAATGGTCGAAATATTTCTGTCATCTGCAGGTCGTGTTGGTGGCGAATATGCTCGCCATCCAGGCGGCGGAGCAAACTATGTCTGTCTAACTGAGGCCCCTAAATACAAGAGCTACAATAATGCTCTCCAACACGCTGCGCTGATGTATGGAGCAGAGTACCGCATAGGACACACCCATAACCCCTTCAACAAGAACTTCCACCACCACGATGTCCCTTGTGCCGTGTGCTATGTCGAGACCCGCAACGCTAAGCTGATGATCCCGGCAACCTACGAGTGTCCCGCGGGATGGAAGAGAGAGTACTGGGGCTATCTCATGACCGAGCATTACCTCCATAAAAGCCAAAAAGATTTCATCTGTGTTGATTACAACACAGAAGCTGTTCCAGGTAGTAGTGGCTTTTCTAATGCCGCTGCCTGGTTGTACCCCGTTGAGGGACGTTGCGGTGCATTGCCTTGTCTTCCCTACGTACAAGGACGTGAACTGACATGCGTAGTCTGCACCAAGTAAAACCACACCATGATGATGTCACGTGATTAGCTTATAACTGACCGGTCAATAGCAAGTTGAAACTAAATAAATGTAATAAGACACCAAGTCATCTAGACATCCGATAATAAAAAGTTAGTGGCATAAAGGCTGATCTAATTTATTCATTTTATTTTTCTTTTCAAGCTCTAAAACTGCTTTTCAAAAAGGGAGAAAATTCAAAGCATACTATAAATCATTAGACTAGCTAACAGAATGTATTCAGACTTGACTCAGTTGAACCTTGCTGAGTACAAATGACAAAGGTGTAAGTTTAGGATTAACCAGTTCAGTCCGGTTTTAAGCGAACTATTCAGATGTTGATTACAAAAGAAAAAGGGCAACCATACATACATATACCTACATATTTTATCTATTAAAGCAGCCTAAAAGTACATTACACGGAAAATAATTGGATAGAAGTGTTTACAAACACAGCTTCCAAACTGATGTAGTCCTGCTATTCGATCCTCCGAAATTATAATTTCAAAATATGGTCAGACGCGGTTTGCTGTTGATATAGATGTAAATGCCATTTCATAGCCAGACTCCCAAGGAAATAGCATGGGAGACGAAGAGAATGTGTTCTCCTTCCCTTACCCTCACCCCCTAAAAGCTTGGCCATGCAGACTAAGCGACTTTTCGAATCAATGCCAAGCCCAGTATGTACGCAGAATGTTATTTTAAGTGAAACAACTTTGAGAAAATGAAACATTTTCACTTTGTAAACAAATCAAGTGGCTAATAAATAATTGGCATTGGATTGAAACACGAATGACTATTTAATTAAGTGATACTTTTTACTGCAGCAATTTACAATAATACACGAGGTTAAAACACAATGATAGTCATAGAGTACATTAAGGCTTGATCTTCAGCCGTGTTGCTGGTGTCATTTCTGTTCCTCGCAAAGGATCGAGGCCGCACCCAAGCCACAAAAGTAATTTGCTGCAGCCAAGTAACAATAACTGTCCTGCTATGAAACAGTAATAATATGCTTTTCTAAACTAAAAACGACGCGTGCACGCAAAATACATAATAGGTAGTATAGTTTTGGACTATAACAGAACTATTCAAACAGTCATAAACAAAACAAAAACGTTTTTGACTAGCCAGATCGAGATTCTTTATAATTCTTCTGTCACAAGAGGGACATGATGTTTGGCTGTTTAGATTAATTTTAATTAATAAACGTTGAAACAATATATTTGTGCATGCTGACATAGTTTTCACTTCAGCACAGCACTGTAGGTCTGCTTAAGATAGTTCTCTCGGCGAAAACTGTTTTCTATCCGGCTGTTTTGGTCTACAATGTTGTTCAAAGTCTTCTTCCTTGTTGTACTAAGCCTTGTCATGTTCAGTTTTGGGAGCTGCAAACAGTGAGCTCCAGGAAATTGATGACGAGCAACGAAACCAAACGAACAAGACGTCGAAAATGTCCGACGTTGTTAAAGCAGTGAACGACGCGCGCATTGGAAAGGTTAGTAAATCAAGCCGCTTGGCAATGAACATTACTTTCATCATAGAAACTAACAGAGAACAAGATCAAGAACATTGCAGCCACATCACTTGAGAATGAAGCTGTGGCTCATTGACACATAATAATCCATGGAAAGAAACCAACTATTCTTGAATTTTAACTTCCACCTCCAAATGCTGCTACATTTTCTCACTTACTTTTTCTCTGACACTTCACCCCCAAAAATACAAAATAATGATTCTTTGATTGTTTTTCTATTATAGAATCAAAATTCTATAGTCCAAAGTACAAGGTATTGCCATTTTAAAATGTTAAAACATTTTCAATATTCACAGCCGAATCGGTAGTGTAAAGTGTCGCGTTTCTTTTTGCATCCGCCAAAATCATCTGTGTTTTTTAAAGCAATATAACATGGAAATATGTGAGCGTGGTTTGACACTATGATCAAACAGTGAGAAATTGGGAAAATGGAGTGCTTAGTTGCAAGCGTGCCCTGCAAGAGACAGAGTCGAGAAAAAGTCCCTAGTAGGACACGACCATGCTACATATTATTCTAATTTAGTATTCACCAACATAAGGGCTATTACAAATCCTGCATTCTGATTGGCTCCCTAACCTCGGGCTATTGGTGATAGCCCGAGTTGAGAGGAAGCGCGAGTAATATTTCCTGCGGTCACCTATACATCTTACACCTCTCCTTATCAACGACAAGCCACTTGATTGTGTGTCGTCCTTCAAAGTTCTTGGTGTGGTTATAAATGACCAGCTTAAATGGCAAGACAACATCGATATTATCGTCAAGAAGGCGTCAAAACGTGTGCTACGTCACAGTGGTGTACCACCAGCTGATTTACTCATCATTTACTTTTCCCTCGTCAGGTCCACAGTAGAGTATGCGTGCTGTGTCTGGGATAAGAGTCTAACGAAGTATTTATCTGGAAAGCTTGAGCTCGTACAAAAGAGAGCTATGAGAATAATCTATCCTAACGCCCAGTATTCTGAGGCACTTCGACTAGCGAAGTGCCCTCGCCTTGATGATAGGAGAAATGAACTCTGTCTTAAAACATTTGCAAAAATGGAGGAACCAACCTCACGTCTACACCATCTGATTCCTGCAAAGCGTGGAAGTCAACATGGCCGAAACCTGAGAAATAATAATAAATACTCACTACCAAGATGTAGGACTGAAAGATATAAAGAATCGTTTATTCCAGCTATGTGTTTTTCAACTCATAATTCATAGTCCATGACTTATGCTCATTTCAGAATTTTATAAACGTTATTGTATATTTCATATTTTATATGTTTTTAGATTTAAATGTCATATTGTAATTCACTTTATCAAAGTGCGATAATATGTTAATAAACCTATTATTATTATAAAAATTAAAAAAAAAATAATAATAATAATATCAATAAAACATTTTTCTCTCTTTGTTTTGTTTAGTCTCATTCACCTTTGGCCCAATATGTTGGTGAATACTAAAACAATTAGACCTCTCGGCCTCATGGACTACGAGTTTGAATAGCCCATTCGGCCTACGGCCTCATGGGCTATTGACTCGTAGTCCATTCGGCCTCGAGGTCTAATTGTTAAACATTCTTCTAATACTAAATTATAATAAAAACACCAAGTATTTTAAGTAAAAGGCACCATTTGGCAGTGCACTTGGGCGATTTGCCAGCATTGGCGACATCTCAGCAAGCAAACAAACAAAAACATACAAAACACTCACAAAAACAAGCAAAAACAATACATGAACGAGAAAACTTGTACCCAGTCCCTTTCTCACTCGTACTGAACAATTTATGGAGCATTCCACTTCCACTTCCAAAACGCGCTAAACTTGTAGTACGGACTTGTCCGGTTTGCTTTCCTTAATTCCCATTATTGCGAATGTAAATGTGTATGAGACGAATAGTATATTGCTATATTCCAGGTGGAGCAGGGATTTCAGGAAAACTAGGTATGATTGAAGTGTACTTTGCTTTTTACGAGTGTTTAACTTGAGTCAACTCAAACAAGATGGCAGCTTGTCAATCAGAATTATTTGCACTCCAAAATACATGGGATTACTCAATTCAAAACTCTGTTTTACCACTTAGTAGCTACTTGGCACAGACAAGGGACAATTTGTCAGGACATTGTAGTTGATGAAAGCAGCTTTGAAGCATTAAAATCTCTATAAATGAACACTTTATTTTGAATGTTTGATTTCTTTGTTTAGCCAATAATCTTTGGAAATTTTAGTTACGTGTCTAATTTCTGTTACTAGTTACGTTTCGTTAGTATATTTATTATTCCCATATACTGATTCATGTTCTTTATTGGTTATAAAGGCAAAGACGGTCGAGATGGCAAAGACGGTCGCGATGGCAAAGACGGTCGAGATGGTTTGCCAGGAAAAGATTGTCGCAGTGGTCTGCCTGTACCAAGAGGTAATATCAAGATCTTGTTTAAGGTTCATATCGCGCTCGAAAGGCTCTACAGAAATTGAATGTGAGTTATTGTTTTATGCGCGCGCGAACCGTTTTTGCTCCAGCAATTAAATGTCATTGTTTGCGCGCGTTCCGGATGGCGTCAACTTCCTCTTACTAGAATAGCCTAGCTTAAGCGCCAAGCACATCGCGCGGACATCAACTAGTTTCGCTCTCTTAGCTTAGGGCCTGATTATATGAACCGGGCTGGCCCGGTTAAGCGGGCTGACTTCTTTTTTATTTCGGCCCCAAGGGAAAAGAAAGCAAAAGAAGTCAGCCCGCTTAACCGGGCCAGCCCGGTTCATATAATCAGGCCACGTCAGGCCATGTCTAGTTATAGTTATATTAATCCGATTGTAAAACGTTAGTAGATTTTGGCTGAGTCGATGTTCTTCCTTCGTCCATTATCAGTTCCTTCCCTCTCATTTTTTATAAAAAAAAACACAAAGGAAAAGAAAATCCAGTAGGAGAGTAATACTAGTATTTCTAAAGATCACACATGCTCATTTCTAGGTCTTCTGCCCGAGAATGCAATCACAAACTGCAAAGCCTTAAAAACAGTCAACCCAGGTGCTAAATCAGAGATTTACTGGATAAACCCAACTGGAGAAAAAGGCAAAGCATTCCAGGCTTATTGTGACATGGATACCGCTGGTGGAGGATGGACTCTGGTCTACAGCTATACTTTTACTAACTACGGCAGTTTTACGTAAGTGTACCTTGTAAGCATATATGTGTGGAAAATAGTGGAGAATAATGTCTAGTTATAGCAGTGTTAGTAGTATTGTTATAATGGTCTTTAAATGTATATGTACTTGATATATCAAACAGGAGTGGTTCTAATGCAGCTACACCCAGGCCTGACTGGCCTTCTGGTGGTAATGTACCACAATCAACCGAACCACCTCTCAGTGAGACTTACTACGATGCCATGCACTTCAACTTGTGGAAGAAAATCGGCTCTGAGTTCATGATTAAGTCCAACATCAACCACTGGATTAAGTGTACTGAGGGAACTGGTAGTCTTATTAAGTGGAGAAAAGGTTCAATCAACTGTCAGGTAAACAATTAGAGATGTTAATAAATTTTAAACAAATAGCTAGATTCTATTTTTCCGTGCGTCTCTACTCTAGTAGATGCACAGATGGCGTCAAAATGTAGCGAAAACAAAAAGTACGCGACGAAGTTGTGGCGTGACTGTTATTCTAACCACATTTTGACGTCTTCTTTGCATCTATTTGAGTAGAGACCCACGGAAAAATGGAATATATTCGTTTTATACAATAATTCATCGAAACATTTCAAGAATGCGCGCGTAAGATTTTATAACGTTATCTATGCGTGTGTACTGTAATCGCACACAACTGTCAGAGTGCGCCTAATATAACGATTATTATTTGAACTAGAAATCTCAGCCTGGTGAGCAAAATGATACGTAATAGGCTATATGCACTAACACGTCATGTGACCATATCTCCCCTAAATCAAGCGGCACCGTCAAAATGAATGCCAGATTTAAAAAAAGCACTTCGATATTAGTAAAAGTGCAAAGTTTCAGCTCATAAGATGTAATACAGGAGAAATGACAGTAAATTTAAGATTGGGTATTTTCTTAAGATTCGTTTGGAAAAATGCGTTGAATGGCAAGCTCGTGCCATCCAACGTGCTTTTCCGAACGTATCGTAAAAATATATCTAATCTCAAATTTACCGTCATTTTTTCTCTTATTTATCTTATAAACTGAAACTTTGCACTTTTACTAATATCAAGGTGCTCTTTCTATTTCTGGCATTCATTTTGACGGTGGCACTTGATTTAGGGGAGATATGGTCACATGACCTGTTAGTGCATATAGCCTATTGGTTGTCCATAGATCATGACTATGAATCGGCACGGCACGTAGCTACTGCTAAACAGAGCAAGCCGTTAGTTCCTTGTTTCAAAACGTCCTTGCCTCGGCTACGCTGTCACCATGCTGTGCGCCATAATTTAAAAGTCATACTAAATTGTATCCTATTACATACATGTCCCACGAATGATATATTCTATACTGATGGACAGACTTACGCCAGCTAGTGAATCAGCCAAATCAACGTACGTTAGCTCTGACTTTTATTAACAGGTAGTCAAGAATGTTGCTCATAAATGCCAGAACATCGCTCCAGACGACATCAGTTTTCATCGTTTTGGACCTCTATTGAATTTAAAGCGATCAACACACATGTACTTCTTTGATGGCAGTGCCCAGGTTCACTGGCCAACTCACGACCCTTGTGCTACCGATAGTGCGAACCATGTCAAGGGTGTGGCCAATCCACATGGTAATATCTACGTTCGCTGATGTAAGCTGGCCTTTCAACTGATCATCCCTTACGTAATCAGAGTAAAAAAGAGTAAAAAGAAAGTAGTTAGAAATAATATGTATGCTTCATGAAATCTAAATATAAAGGCTCGGGAAAATCCGAGCCCCCAGAGGGGATTGAACCTACGACCTTCGGATTGCAGACCAACGACCTGCTTGCCACTAGAGCCTTCCATAGCTCAGTGGTTATCGGCAATCCGAAGGTCGTGGGCTCAATCGATCCCCGCTGGGGGCTCGGATTTTTCCGAGTCTTTATTTACACTCGATGAAGCATAATTATTTCTGACACATTTCCGAGTACATTTTCATTCATTAAAAAAGTAGTTGTTGGCTTATAGAAATAAAGTTTGTTGAAGCATTAAATTTAGACACTTGCATGGACAATATTAATGAACTGTTTAACTGACGCCAGGTGAGAACAGAGGTTTTAAACAGGGGGTCCCAAAACTTGCATAATTAACAACTCTCCAGCGGTGTAGTTCTCATAATAAACTCTGGCAAATCTTTTGCAAACGATGAGTGGGCAATAGAAACGAGGATCGATGCGACTGATCAAACCAGGATTTGTTATATTTTTGTTTTTCTTTGTTCTTGTTGTTGTTTTGTGTTTATTTTTGTTCTCGTCACACTTTGATGTCTTTATTGCCTGCATTAGAGTACAGGCCCACGATAGAAATATGTTTTATCAACTATTTGTTTTATATAATATTCATCGAAATATTTCAACCAATCAGAGCGCGCATAAGATTAAACGACGTCATCTATCGGCGTGTGTACTGCGTAATCACACATGCACGGCTGTCGACCAATCAAAGCGCGCATAATATACCAATTATTATATCGTATGATACAACACAAGATACGAGAAACCCTTCGGAAGGTACAAAGCTAGAGTACAGAATCTTACAGAACGAACTCCAAGAAGACAGGCCGGCTATATTGAGAAGCCTGTCACTCGATTTCCAGTGTGGCTGTAAGATCAAGCAAATCACGGAAGTCCCGTCTTGGTCAACTGATGTGCTAACTGTTTGTAAAGAGCGGTGGAGAGGTCCACAATTACGCCATTTTCAACCCTGCACTTTGTCCTTGAAATTCCGTCCATGTTTCTTTTCATGAGTATACGTTGCACTGAATAAAATATCTCAATATGCATGATATTATGGCAAACGAGGGGAATTTTCACAAGAGACTGTTTTTGGAGGCTTGGTAATCGATGCACGACGATAACCGCTGGAAATGACTGTAACAGTCTTCCAGACGTTTACTGAGCCATACAAATAAAGACTGGCCTAGGGCGCGCTCTCGCAGCGTTTTTTGGTACAATCACGTGCAATTCTTGTAAAATCAACTGATGAAGGCTGTAAATACAGCCGAAACGTCTTAGAAATCACACAAGGCAGAGGCAAAATTAAAAGTAAATTAGAATGCAACCTAATCACTATGATCCTGATATTTGCGAGAAGAACATTTTCCTCCAAGTGTCGATAATTTTCCTAAAAGACTTTTTTTTTGCTAGCTAATTTTTCGACGTTTTCTTGCAGCGGAAATTTTCACGGAATAACGTCTTTAGTGAACTAAAACAAACGTTGATGTGTCATCGCATCTCCTCCTCCGAGGAAGTTTTCTTTCTCTTTTCATTCCTTTCCATCCCACCGAGATTGAATGAATCATTATCAGAAATTGAATGAATTTCATAGGCTTCTTAAGTCCATGTCGCAGAGACTATTGTCCAAATTAAAGTCAGTATCGATCGAGCGACAAATAATCGTTGTTTCCGTAATTTGTTTTTTAAAAAATGACAAATTTTTAATTGTTAACCGTCAAACCCCCCAAGGTTGGATTAAGTCATGTAGAAGATATATTGATTTGCCAAAGATCCTCAAGGTAGAACGGGCTGTGTATTAGCAACAGGTTCATTTCTGATCAAACAACGCAATTTAGAAGAGATTCTAACTACGACGAAAACAATATGGCAACAGTTTCTTTTCTTGGTGAAGAAATTAGCTTGAAGTCGGTTTATCAAAATATCGTAAGTCTTTAATAATGTTATTATTTTTGTATTTGATAGCACTTTTTGAAGACGGGCGTTGCTAAGCAACACCATCTGATTATATATTTTTTACTTTTTAATTCAACACGTTATTTGAAATTCTAAACTATATTTAATCTATAAGTAATTTTCAGTCATTTGGCCTAAATGGTACATAATATAGTTTTGATATCTTAGCGATTCAAAGGTAATTTTTATCTTCTATATTACAGAACCGGAAGTTAGATAAAAATTGGGTTGGTATCGCGATAAACTAATAAAATATAGGTTTGTATCACTATAATACAAAAATACAGACATCATGTTGTGTGTTTGGCTAATTAGCTGTTTTAAAACAAAAGGTTAAAGCATTAATAACACCGTTATCACGAAATTTCTTGTTTTGTTTTTATTGGAAAACTTACCATATTTGAGTTGATCATTTGAAGACTGTAGGTCAACTTAGTGAGTGCTCGGAAAACTGTGTTCTCAGTTTTGGTCTACAATGTTGTTCAAAGTCTTATTTCTTGTTGCACTAAGCCTTGCCATGTTTTGGGGGGCTGCAAACAGTGACAGCCAGGGAAATGATGTCGAGAAACGAGGTCGAACTAACAAGACTCTTAAGGACGTGGTCAAAACGCTACAAGATTCCTTGAAAAGGTGAGCCAGATTACACACCTGTGCTTATATCATTGAATTACACGAAAAACTTAAGCTACGGTCCAATTCATTAAGATAAAAGTGAAAACACATCTTTTTTATTCCGGTTTCGCACTTTTTAGAATAAAGAAAACTAACATATAGGCCTAATCGTTTGGA
The DNA here is from genome assembly GCA_029948255.1 of Telmatactis stephensoni. Lineage (NCBI taxonomy): Eukaryota > Metazoa > Cnidaria > Anthozoa > Actiniaria > Isophelliidae > Telmatactis > Telmatactis stephensoni. Next base: position 133,963 of record JALIZF010001156.1, read on the forward strand.
CGAAGCTTTCATTAGGTATTTAACTGAACATACAATAAAATTGGCAATAATTCAGTGCTCTGAGAATAAACTAAGACAAAAGTAAAGTGATACAGGAATGATAAATTAAGGAAAAATTATGATAAATGATAAATTAAGGTGGCCCGTACCTATTGATTTGTTTGTCAGACATGAATTTCATTCGCGTCTTTTTACATCAAAACCTTGTCCGATTTTTGAGAAATTTGCAGCCATTTGTCTTCAAGCCTTGAGCTTTCCACCGACAATGAGAGGTGTATAAAGATACAAGATATTAGTAAAAGTACAAAGTTTCGGTTTATAAGATGAATAAGAGAAAAAACGACAGCAAATTTAAGATTGGATATTTTCTTAAGATTAGTTCGAAAAAACACGTTGGATGGCATGAGCTTGCCATCCAACGCGTTTTTCCGAACGAATCTTAAGAAAATATTCCATCTTTGATTTCCTGTCATTTCTCCTGTATTACACCTTATGAGCTGAAACTTGGTATTTTTACTGATATCGAGGTGCGCTTTCTATTTTTGGAATTCATTTTGACGGCGCTGCTTGATTTAGGGGAGACAGGGTCACGTGACCTGTTAGTGCATATGCCTTATCGTCATTTATATAATAATTGGCATATTACGCGCGCTCTGATTGGTCGAACAACCATGTGTGATTAGAGTACACATACATAGATGGCGTCATCGAATCTTACGCACGCTCTGATTGGTTGGAGTGTTTCGATAAATATTATATAAAACAGATACATTCCATTTTTCCGTGCGTCTGTACTCTAATCGATGCACAGAAGACGTCAAAATGTGGTGAGAACAACAGTCACGCCACTCGACTTCGTCTCGTGGCGTACTTTTTTGTTCTCACCACATTTTGACGTCATCTGTGCATCGATTAGAGTACAGACGCACGGAAAAATGGAATCTATTTGTTAAATAATTCTTTGCATTTGCCTTGAAAGTTGCAAACTGATTTGAATAAGATACAAGATAAACACTTTATACAATTCAAAAGACTGTTTTAAACAAGCATTGTACCTTAGTAGATCAATTCTAAACTGATAAAAATAGAATTTGAGTGATTCCAAAGCGAAAATTTGAATTAAAACTTGCACGACGGAGGGGCCAGTTTTTGGCACTTTTAGCCATTATTACTCGATATTGAAAAAAATTTCCTCTTAAAACTATTTCTAATTCAAATATGGATGTGTACGCAATAGGCGTTATTATCCCAAATTGCAATAGAAATATCAGTGTTGAACAAGGCATTTAATTTTCTCAAGGCAGTCAAACAAAAATACTAGTAAATTATTTCTATGACGTCATCGTTACGTCACAAAAATAGTCTCAAGAGAGTCCAATGAACATAGACAGCTTTAAACAGTTCAATCTTTCTCAAGACTTTGATAGAAATGCCAAGTGTATTGGTGGTTATGAATAAGGAATATAGCCGTACGTGTAAATGTTGGTAAGTGAGCTCTAAAAAATTACCACATGAATTAAGCCCCAAGCCAACAATGCCATTTCGCTCTAATGGTATTATAGTCTCGTATTCATTCATTCATTCATTCATTCATTCATTCATTCATTCATTCATTCATTCATTCATTCATTCATTCATTCATTCATTCATTCATTCATTTATTTATTTATTTATTTATGCATTCATTCATTTATTTGTTTAATTTCATTGCTCATTTATATATCTATCTATCTGTTTACCTATTCATTTATTTATTTGTTTGCTTGCTTGCTCATTTATCTATCTATCTATCTATTTGTATATTCATTCATTCATTCATTCATTCATTCATTCATTCATTCATTCATTCATTTAATTTATTTAATTTATTTATTAGAATCAAAAGTCTGGAGTCAAAAGTACAAGGTATTTCTCTAAACCCGTTTGAATAGCAATTTAGTACTGAATACTGATTTTCTCCTGGTTCCGGTTGCTTAAAGGCGGGTTAGCACTAACCCAGAGTTAAGTCTGAGGAAAGCTAGCTTTCCTGCAACCGCGGGTCCCAGCATGACAATACAAAATGTATTCTTCTCTATTTTTGAATTGAGCTTTTCATAATGTGACGTTCATTAAATTTATATTTTCGGTTTCTGGATTTGACTTCCAATTAAGTTAATTTTACTGACTGATTAGTCATACCCACCAATATTTTTTAACATTTCAGGTTTGAAAACTGGACCACCGGGAATACCTGGAAGACCAGGTAATGAAATGTTTGTTTCTTTGTTTAATTGTTTGGCTTTTCTTTCTTTCTTTCTTTCTTTCTTTCTTTCTTTCTTTCTTTCTTTCTTTCTTTCTTTCTTTCTTTCTTTCTTTCTTTCTTTCTTTCTCTCTTTCTTTCTTTCTTTCCTTCCTTCCTTCCTTCCTTCTTTCTTTCTTTCTTTCTTTCTTTCTTTCTCTCTTTCTTTCTTTCTTTCTCTCTTTCTTTCTTTCTTTCTCTTTCTTTCTTTCTCTTCCTTTCTTTAATTCTTTCTTTAATCTTTCTCTTCCTTTGTTTCTTAATTCTTTCTTTCTTTATCTTTCCGTCTTTCTTTCCTTTCTTCCTTCCTTACATCCTTCACTATACCTATTTTTATTCCTTCCTGCTTGCTTACAGTTGCCTGCTTACTTGTTATCTTGCTTATTTTCCTTTTTAATTTACTAGTGTTTGGAATGATTCAAACAAGATGGTAGCTTGTATGTACTTAATAAGAATTTTTTGCGCTCCAAAATACATACTGAGATACATCATCTCCATGAACTACTCCTTTATAATTTGTCACTAGGCAGAGATGGTCGTGATGGCTTACCAGGGAAAAGAGGACCAACAGGTTGGTGTCAATGTAAACGTTTCGGCTGACCGACAACAATAAATATAACATATATAATAAATTTCAAGTTGTTTTAAGGTCCTGTGTCATCGACAAAAACCTTAACCAAGTTCTTATCAAGAAAATAAACCCATCCTCTAGATCGACGGAAAGTGTTCTCAATGTCATACATCTTCAAATGAGAAACAATCGAATAACCAGACATATCCTTAGTGCATACTTTCCCTTGCATTTATGATAACGAGCCCAAAATCAGCATTTATTCAGTCTTGGGTCAACATGTAGCTGTTGCTGTTAACACATTTTTTTTTTTTTTTTTTTTTTTTTTTTTTTGGAGGGGGGGATGTTAATTTTTTTGGGGAAGGGTTGAACATTCCATCAGACCAATCAAAACTACTAAAAGATAGCAGAGCACAACACATCACGGTATGCCACTGACTTGCAATTTTCAAACTGAGTCATATCATCAATGTTGTTGTTGTTGTTGTTGTTGTTGTTGTTGTTGTTAATTTTAGGTATTGACGGTCGTAACGGTAAAGACGGACGAGATGGATTACCAGGAAGACCTGGTGGTTTGCCTGGACCAATAGGTATTGTCAAGTCTCGACAACTTTAGTATGAAGCTTAAGCTAAATAAAGAAATTAAAATGTAGAAAATTTGCAAAACTATATATATGGCTAAAAAATAAGGAGGATACGAAGCCCTGAGTCCCTGGCATTTCAGGTAACCCGCTATTTGAATAACAGTACGCGCGGTACAGCACCATAAGCAGTTTATTATTACCATTTTTTTTTTCTTTATCGATAATGTATATATGATCGAATGAATAAACAGGAAAACGAAGGAAAGTGGGAGGAAGGGCGAGATGCACGAACAATCTTTTCTCTCTGAAAATTAAGAATAATAAGAATAGATGATTGGATGGATGGATGGATGGTTGGGTGGATGGATGAATGAATGAATGAATGAATGAATGAATGGATGAAATATTAAATTCTCGTCACAGGAAAGCCTGGTGCACGTGGTCCACGAGGTGACCAAGGAGTTCGCGGTCCTCCTGGTCCTCAAAGTGCTGGTGTCCAGTATGTACGCTGGGGACGAACAACATGTCCTTCTGGTGCTACTCTTGTCTACAAAGGTAAATAATTATAAGTAACTTGATCAAAGGTATCTGAAGACACTGAGAAATCAATATTCAATTTTATTGCATACAGTCATTCTCACAAAAGTTGTCAATGAAATATATTCAAATTCTTAAAGAAATAACACGAGACCAATACATGCAAGAAGTATTTAAAAAGTTGTATATCGCGCATGTGCGAGAGCTACAATTGTCCATAGTGCTATTTTTATAGGGATCTCCCCCTTCCCTCGCCAGGGCTGCTACGCAGGCTAAGGGATTGATCATTGTTTATGCCTGGGGATATAACTGGGGGTGGACTTGAGGAAAACTGGGACTGAAAGATCTTGTAAAAATAAAAAATATCATGTCATGAAAGAGGCTTTAAAAGGTATTAGCTTTTTAAAGGAAGGATACCAGGATACCGATTATGAGAAAGTGGTCAAACATGAAAGGGGGTTATTTCTGCGGTGGTTGTAAATTTTTAGGGTCTTTTGCAAATTTTCCTCTGGCCTACTCCAGGTATAAATAATGAACGCTTCCTTGAGAGTCATTCATGTTAGAATGCTCTAAATATTTCTGTCATCTGCAGGTCGTGTCGGTGGCGAATATGCTGGCCATCCAGGCGGCGGAGCAAACTATGTCTGTCTAACTGAGGCCCCTAAATACAAGAGCTACAATAATGCTCTCCAACACGCTGCGCTGATGTATGGAGCAGAGTACCGCATAGGACACACCCATAACCCCTTCAACAAGAACTTCCACCATCACGATGTCCCTTGTGCCGTGTGCTATGTCGAGACCCGCAACGCTAAGCTGATGATCCCGGCAACCTACGAGTGTCCCGCGGGATGGAAGAGTGAATACTGGGGCTATCTTATGACCGAGCATTACCTGCATAAAAGTCAAAAAGATTTCATCTGTGTTGATAATAACACAGAAGCTGTTCCAGGTAGTAGTGGTTTTTATAATGCCGCTGCCTGGTTGTACCCCGTTGAGGGACGTTGCGGTGCATTGCCTTGTCTTCCCTACGTACAAGGACGTGAACTGACATGCGTAGTCTGCACCAAGTAAAACCACATCATGACGATGTCACGTGATTAGCTGATAACGGACCGGTCGATAGCAAGTTGAAACAAAATAAATGTAATAAGACACCAAGTCATCTAGAAATCCGATAATAAAAAGTTAGTGGCATAAAGACTGATCTCATCTATTTATTTTCTTTTTCTTTTCAAGTTCAAAAACTGCTTTTCAAAAAGGAAAAAATTCAAAGCATACTGTAAATCATCAGACTAGCTAACAGAATGTATTCAGACTTGACTCAGTTGAATCCTGCTGAGTACAAATGACAAAGGTGTAAGTTTAGGACTAACCAGTTCAGTCGAGTTTTAATCGAACTATTCAGATGTTGATTACAAAAGAAAAAGGGCAACCATAGCCTGCGTAGCGGCCCTAAGGGGAAAGGAAAGGGGAAAAGAGGGGAAAGGGGAGGGGAAGGGACTGGGGCGAGGAGGGAGGGGGAATGGAGAGAGGAAAAAAAAAACTCGAAAAAATTTGGGGGTTCGTTGCAGGCCCTTCCTCCCCTCCTCTCCCCATTCCCCCTCCCTCCTCGCCCCAGTCCCTTCCCCTCCCCTTTCCCCTCTTTTCCCCTAGGCTAGGGCAACCATACATACATATACCTACATATTTTATTTCTTAAAGCAGCCCAAAAGTACATTACACGTAATATAATTAGATATAATTAAGTGTTTACAAACACAACTTCCAAACTGATGTTGGCCTGCTATGAAACCGTATAAATTGCATTCAATGGTATGTGCATTCCTCTGGGAAATATAATTCCAAAATATGGTCAGACGCGGTTTGCTGTTTATATCAGATGTAAGTGCCACTTCATAGCCAGACTCTCAAGGAAATAGCATGGAAGAGGAAGAGAATGTGCTCTCCTTCCCTGACCCTCACCCCCTAATAATTATAAGGCTTGGTCATGCAGACTAAGCGACTTTTAGAATCAATGTCAAGCCCAGTATGTACGCAGAATGTTACTTTAACTGAAACAACTTGGAGAAAATGAAACATTTTCACTTTGTAAACAAATCAAGTGGCTAATAAATAATTGGCATTGGATTGAAACACGAATGACTATTTAATTAAGTGTAATTAAGTGTAATTAAGTGATACTTTTTACTGCAGCAATTAAAATACACGAGGTTAAAACACAATGATAGTCATAGAGTACATTACGGTTTGATCTTCAGCCGTGTTGTTGCTGGTGTCATTTCTGTTCCTCGCAAAGGATCGAGGGCGCACCCAAGCCACAAGAGTAATTTACTGAAGCCAAGTTGAACACAATAACTGTCCTGCTATGAAACAATAATAATATGCTTTTCTATAAACTAAACGACGCGTGCACGCAAAATACATAATAGGTAGTATAGTTTTGGACTATAACAGAACTATTCAAACAGTCATAAACAAAACAAAAACGTTTTTGACTAGCCAGATCGAGATTCTTTATAATTCTTCTGTCACAAGAGGGACATGATGTTTGGCTGTTTAGATTAATTTTAATTAATAAACGTTGAAACAATATATTTGTGCAAGCTGACGTAGTTTTCACTTTAGCACAGTTACTGTACTGTAGGTCTGCTTTAGATAATTCTTTCGGCGAAAACTGTTTTCTATCCGGCTGTTTTGGTCTACAATGTTGTTCAAAGTCATATTTCTTGTTGTACTAAGCCTTGCCATGTTTTGGGGAGCTGCAAACAGTGAGCTCCAGGAAATTGATGACGAGCAACGAAACCAAACGAACAAGACGTCGACAATGTCCGACGTTGTTAAAGTAATGAAAGACGCATTGGAAAGGTTAGTAAATCAAGCCGCTTGGCAATGAACATTACTTTCATCATAAAAACTAACAGAGAACAAGAACACCAAGACTCTAAAACTATACCTTGCAGCCCCATCACTTGAGAATGATGCTGTGGCTCACTGACACATAATAATCCATGGAAAGAAACCAACTATTCTTGAATTTTAGCTTCCACCTCCATATGTCGCTACATTTTCTCACTTACTTTTTCTCTACCACTTCACCCCAAAAATACAAAATAATGATTCTTTGATTGTTTTGGGAAGCAAGGGTGGCCGATCGGTGAGAGCGCCGGTCTGTCACCTCTATGGTCCCGAGTTGGATTCCCGGACGGGGCATCACATGTGGCTTGAGTTTCTTGTTCGTTCTCTCCCTTGCTTCGAGGGTTTTTACTCTGGGTACTCCGGTTTTTCCTCCTTCAGTAAAAACGAACTAGTTTCGATCTAAGCTGTGCTCCGTGATCAGACATGGGTCGTATGGTGGCTGCTAAGTGTATGTAAATTTGTATGTAAATGTGTAAATGTGCAACTGTCTCGTAATGAAAGCGCCCTTGTATTCCTTCGACTCGATCACGTTTAGCTGCGGCCTTCGAAATTCAGCACTTGGCTGCGAGGAATGAGCTACCCCCAAATTTAGAGCTACAATGCTGGGGGAGGTAGGGCCAAAGGGAAAGAGGATGGGTTTAGTCCCAGACATAGGAGTGGAGGTGACGTACAGTGGTGCCAATGAAGCTAAAATTAGACTAGGCGCATTTTCGAAAAATCAGACACCTGGGCCCGGTTGTTCGAAAGCCGATTAGCGCTAATCCGGGGTTAACTCTAAAGAAAACATTCGGAGTTAATCCTTGGTTAACGCTAATCCACTTTCGAACAACCGGGCCCTGGAGGCATTTTGGGGTAGAAGCTGGCAACATAACTATTCTAAACTGATTTTTCGGCATGCTGATAGCGAATATGACAGTTACCAAGACGTAATCTGCAATCTTATACGTGTAAATGACGTATTTTGTGAATTGCTACAGTCAGTTATAAATTGATTTTTAACGTGCTCACGGACGGGACCGTTTGAAATGAAAAGAGTCAGGTAGAAGATATATTGATATGCCAAAGATCCTCAAGTTAGAACGGGCTGTGTATTAATGTTTTTATTTTTGTATTTGATACAAGGCGATTTAGGATGAACTGATTACCAGCACTTTTTGAAGACGGGCGTTGCTAAGCAACACCATCTGATTATAACTTTTTTACTTTTTGATGCTTTTCTCAGATCCTTTGCGTGACATTTTAATTTTTTTATCTAACAGCAACAAAAATTCAATATTTAACTAAAGTTAGCAAATCTTGAAATTTTGAGATGGGTGGCCGAAGTTGGAGGGCAGCGTCCTGCCTAGCCTGTGAACAGGCTCCTTTTCCCTCCCCTGAGAGCCTGTTCACAGGCTACGTCCTGCCCTTGTCTTGAAAAAGCAGCAACTTCGGCCGCCCATAACTTTGGCACTATTCATCGAAACTACCTCAAAATTTCAAGTTTTGCTAATTAACTTTGGTGTGCTCTTTTCAAATATTATATTTTCGTTTCTGTTCAATTAAAATACAAAATGTCACGCAAGGGGTGAGAAAAGCTCATTCAACACGTTATTTGAAATTCTAAACTGTATTCAATCTAGAAGTCATTTTCAGTCATTTGGCCTAAAAAGTACATAATATAGTTCTTTTATATTTTAGCGATACGAACGTATTATATGGTATAAAATAAGAACTAGGTTTGTATCACTACAATAAAAATACAGACATCATGTTGCGTGTTTGGCTAATTAGCTGTTTTAAAACAAAAGGTTTTAAAAAGCATTAATGACACTGTTATCATGAAATTTCTTGTTTAGTATTTATTCGAAAACTTACCATATTTGAATTGATCACTTCGAGACTGTAGGTCAACTTAGCGAGTGCTCGGAAAACTGTCACTATATCGTCACACAATTCTTTGTGCTTTTTGCATTTTATGTTTTGACTGCCAGTAACCACATGTCCACTTAGAGGGCTTTTTTATAAACGTTGCTAAGAAACACCGCCGTATGATTTTTTCTTTGGATTTTAAAAACACACACGCACAAAGTAAAATGATTTTAAATGAGTAATTAATTCTTAGTGGTTCTTATAGGTAATTCAAAATGGATAACATACAAGACAAAATTGTCTTGTGTCTTTAAAATATAAAATCTAGACATCAAATTGACATGTGTAATTTGGTAACTTTAACTTTATGACATATAACGACATAACGACAATTTTTCACGAATTTTCTTGTTTGACTTTATTCTATCTACGAAAGCTGCTGAGCAGAACTAGATCACTTCACTGAAGACTGAGCGAACTGGAATCCTATCACTGAAAACTGTGTTTTGGTCTCAAAACTCTCTGTTTTGGTCCACAATGTTGTTCAAAGTCTTATTTCTTGCTGCACTAAGCCTTGCCATGTTTTGGGGTGCTGCAAAAAGTGACAGCCAGGAAAATGATGTCGAGAAACGAGATCGAGCTAAGAAGACTTATACCTCTCTCACGGACGTGGTCAAAACGTTGCAAGAGTCCTTGAAAAGGTGAGCCAGATTACACACTTTATTCTTATCATTAGATTACACGAAAAACTTCAGTAAAGTCCGCACTCGAACCCGAATACATTTTCCGCTGATTTCACACCTGGTACAAAAGAAAGCTGATGTTGCTTTTGTGTGGACAACAGTCATAACTAAAGCGAAAAGTAACAAATTTAATTTATCCGTCAGCTTTAATTAAGAATTTAAGGTGGCTCGCACCTATTTATTTGGTTAATAGGTCTAGAGATTTCAGTCGCATCTTTCAGCATCATAACCTTTGCCTGTTTCTGGGATTTCATCCTCAATCACTAAATTGCATAGAAAGACAAAAAATTCACAAAGTGAGTAGAAAATGTGACAGAATTATAATATTCTGTCTTAAAATTCACATTCCGCCCGGGGCTAGACAACCCGCGGAAACACCTACATTCATTATCAAACAGTCATTGTAGCGCAAAAAGGTAAAATGAAAACACATCTCGAGGTGTAGGGTTTGAATTAATTGAGAAACCATGAAGGTTTAAGGTGGCTCGATATAGTCTTTTTATTGACAATGCTTCCGTTTTTCACTTCACAAATTGAGTATTTTACTCTTTACCAACAAAAACGGTTTTTACACCAGTTATTGAATTTGAATCAGTTTTGATTTTTGTCTATTTCACTTCCATTTGTGTTGCCATAGCGACGGTAAACAAAGGTGGCTGAAATCAATTCTTCTAAAATATCTCTCGAACTCGAGCAGCTCTAAACAAGAGACTAGGTGTGCAATCAAATACTAACTAAGGCAAAGAATTTAACGCACAGTGTGCGCAATAGGCTGGAATTTTAATTTAATGTGGTAACCTGTAAAAAATATGGTAAAATATTAAGTAAGAAAAGTGCTGGTTAACATTAACATTAAATGATTAAAAACATTTAACATTTTACAATTACTTAATTGGAATAACTATACAACTACTTGATGTTGTGGAAATAAATTGAAAAAATAAAGTAATAATTGCTTGTGAAAGAGACATATATTGATATGCAGCTTGTACTGAGAGAATTTAGCTATATTCACATTTTCGCTGCGTCTGTTCTTGTTCTTAGCCCAATTGGTGTCTTTTTGGATTAGCATCTCTTCTTTATTCATTGTATTCATATTGAACGTACAAATACATTTTATATTACAGGATAAGAGTACTAGAGTCAAAAGTCCAAGGTATTTATTCCTCGTATACTATTTGTGGTTTCTATATTGAAACATACGAACTATTTTTGATCCTAACACTTGTTACACTTCAGGTTTTAAAGTTATAATACCAGGTCCACCCGGGAAGCCAGGAAAACCAGGTGATGAACCATATATATCTAGCTCTTGGAATACTAAACAAATAATCAACCCACTGAATCAATGAGCAATTTTAAGATATGCATCAACAGTTCGAATTTGCGATTTTTACCGATCGATTCACTATGATTAGTGATGTCAGTGCTAAAGCAGAAATGCAAAGCTAAAGACGACTTTGGCTGGTCTCCAAGGAAAATATACCCCCAAAACACGTTTAGTATTGTTTATGACAGTTTCAAAAAAATTGAGTTACTGAGCAATTTCCATTAACCAAAAACCAAACGGTGTGCTTTCGTTAGCCTGTGTACAGCCGTTTCCCACCCCTCCCCCTGTGAAATGGCGTTCTTAATCGTGTTCCAGGTCATAAATTTGCATATGTAATTAGTTATTTACATACGGAGAAAATGAAGATTTTCGAAGAAATAATGAATAATAGCGGGTTTACAACCCTTTATTTTAGTCTTTTAAATCTTTATAAACACTGAGTTAGTGACCAGAGCAGAGAGAAATGTAAGAGAAATAGTTTATTGTTTTGTTCAGTGCAAGACAAATGTCGGCAGACTCAGTTGTCGAGTCCAATCGACCCCGAACCTCGCTAAAAAGTCCTAAAAATGTCATGTAATCAAAGCAGTCAAATCATGTTTTATACACTTTTACTGCTGTGTACTTACTGAATATTCTGATGACTATTTTTGCTCTAGATTTTGGTCCGATTCGAATGACATGCATGCCTACAAAGCCGTCGGGTTTCATACAGACTTCGGCTTTTGATAGATGTAATTAAGAACAAAATAGAAGCCTTTGACACCCAGGAGTGAAATTGCCATGTCCAGGAATGTTTTCCTTGATATATTTTCGATGTAAATAGAGAATTAAGCAGTAAAACGGTGTTTGCTTTAGTTCGTTGAAATGGGGGTTCGTTGAAATTCGATCGGCAAAACGATAACCAATCAGATTTGTCCTCAAAATCTTGAGAACCTCACGTGACCACGGAACACGATTAAGAACGCCGTTTCACAGACGTTCCCTCCCCGTTTTTCCCCGTAGGGGGGGAGGGGTGGGAAACGGCTGTACACAGGCTATGCTTTCGTAGACTCTTTCGAGATGTCACATATGACGTCACAAGTGACAATTGTTTTACTTTAAATTGGCACCTTGTACTTGCACTTTCACCATCACATTCAGTATTTTGAAAACAACGAAGTCTATTTCTCCACAAACAATGCAGAAGCAATACTCCAGTTTCGAGTTCTGTGTTACTCAGTGTTAGCCTCGATTAGATGTGAGATATTCAAAGAAATCAAGCAAAGCCCAAAGGAATTCTATAGCATTTGCTTTGTTCATTTGCGTACATTCCACTTATTCCCAACTAGGGTTAATATATCAATGACACAAAAGAATATATTACGCGGAGTTGAGGCTAACGCTGAGCAAAATGAACTCGAAACTGGAGTATTGAGAAAACTACTGACATATAAAATCCTGAATCCACACTGGAATCTAGAATCCAGTATCCTGTTGGACTACCTGTCAGGGTGAAGCTTTGACATTTGCATTTCTGCTTTAAGAAAACGGGCTCCAAGCAAGCAGAATTTATAAAGTTCACGATGAAAGAAAAGTTGTCTTTCTTCCTTCCTACCTACCTACTTACCTACCTACCTACCTACCTACCTACCTACCTACCTACCTACCTACCTACCTACCTACCTACCTACCTACCTACCTACCTACCTACCTACCTACCTACCTACCTACCTACCTACCTACCTACCTACCTGCACGTGCTATCCACCAGGAGCCCTGCCACAACATCACAGTTGTGAAATAAATGAATGGCAAGTCTGTTGTAGCAGTAGATATGGGATAGGATGAAGTATATTTGAAAAATAAAATCGGAACAATAAATCCTTAAAAATGATTTTTATAAATTTGTATCTATCCAGGGCGTAATGGTTTTCCAGGGCGTAATGGTTTTCCAGGAAAGAATGGTCGTTCTGGTCTACCTGGACCAAGAGGCCCGCGAGGTAACTGGCCCTTATATTTATGCAAATAAGACACTAGACATGCAAATTTTATTTTTTTCTGTCCAAACATTTTAAAATGTATAGGAAGACTGATAGTGGCAGAACTTTTGATGTAACGACTGTCCAGCTTTGGAATAAATTTAGATTTAAGAGGGCAAACTACTGAGAGTCCATTCTTTTAGAAAGAATTAAATTTGATGACTGAAGTGATCACTTTTCAGTGGAAAAACAGAAATCATTAAGTCATTTTTGAGTTTGGAATATATATTCTTAAAGTGCTTACTGATATCTTTTAGTGTAAAAAAAATTGAAATAATAGTCCATTTGCATGATGGCGTCATATACTACAACTACCAGTATCAACCCACTGAATCAATGAGCAATTTTAAGATATGCATCAACAGTTCGAATTTGCGATTTTTACCGATCGATTCACTATGATTAGTGATGTCAGTGCTAAAGCAGAAATGCAAAGCTAAAGACGACTTTGGCTGGTCTCCAAGGAAAATATACCCCCAAAACACGTTTAGTATTGTTTATGACAGTTTCAAAAAATTTGAGTTACTGAGCAATTTCCATTAACCAAAAACCAAACGGTGTGCTTTCGTAGACTCTTTCGAGATGTCACATATGACGTCACAAGTTACAATTGAAAATATATAATATACAAAGGAAAATATACCCCCAAAACACGTTTAGTATTGTTTATGACAGTTTCAAAAAATTTGAGTTACTGAGCAATTTCCATTAACCAAAAACCAAACGGTGTGCTTTCGTAGACTCTTTCGAGATGTCACATATGACGTCACAAGTTACAATTGTTTTACTTTAAATTGGCACCTTGTACTTGCACTTTCACCATCACATTCAGTATTTTGAAAACAACGAAGTCTATTTCTCCACAAACAATGCAGAAACAATACTCCAGTTTCGAGTTCTGTGTTACTCAGTGTTAGCCTCGATTAGATGTGAGATATTCAAAGAAATCAAGCAAAGCCCAAAGGAATTCTATAGCATTTGCTTTGTTCATTTGCGTACATTCCACTTATTCCCAACTAGGGTTAATATATCAATGACACAAAAGAATATATTACGCGGAGTTGAGGCTAACGCTGAGCAAAATGAACTCGAAACTGGAGTATTGAGAAAACTACTGACATATAAAATCCTGAATCCACACTGGAATCTAGAATCCAGTATCCTGTTGGACTACCTGTCAGGGTGAAGCTTTGACATTTGCATTTCTGCTTTAAGAAAACGGGCTCCAAGCAAGCAGAATTTATAAAGTTCACGACCGACCGACCGACCGACCGACCGACCGACCGACCGACCGACCGACCGACCGACCGACCGACCGACCGACCGACCGACCGACCGACCGACCGACCGACCGACCGACCTACCTACCTACCTACCTGCACGTGCTATCCACCAGGAGCCCTGCCACAACATCACAGTTGTGAAATAAATGAATGGCAAGTCTGTTGTAGCAGTAGATATGGGATAGGATGAAGTATATTTGAAAAATAAAATCGGAACAATAAATCCTTAAAAATGATTTTTATAAATTTGTGTCTATCCAGGGCGTAATGGTTTTCCAGGGCGTAATGGTTTTCCAGGAAAGAATGGTCGTTCTGGTCTACCTGGACCAAGAGGCCCGCGAGGTAACTGGCCCTTATATTTATGCAAATAAGACACTAGACATGCAAATTTTATTTTTTTCTGTCCAAACATTTTAAAATGTATAGGAAGACTGATAGTGGCAGAACTTTTGGTGTAACGACTGTCCAGCTTTGGAATAAATTTAGATTTAAGAGGGCAAACTACTGTCCATTCTTTTAGAAAGAATTAAATTTGATGACTGAAGTGATCACTTTTCAGTGGAAAAACAGAAACCATTAAGTCATTTTTGAGTTTGGAATATATATTCTTAAAGTGCTTACTGATATCTTTTAGTGTAAAAAAAATTGAAATAATAGTCCATTTGCATGATGGCGTCATATACTACAACTACCAGAATGCTTTACCCACTTTCTTTTCTAAAGTAATTAGTGCCAATTGTTTGACTATTCTCAAAAGGGAATAAAAATCTGAATAAGAAAGAAAATTCGTAAAGCATTCTGGTAGTTGTAGTAAAATGACGCTATCGTGCAAATGGCCTATTGCCTCATTAACGTTTGCAGACTAGCTTGTAGGTCAAGAAAAGATATAAAATGAATATGTGGATATATGGTATTGACTTAGCCTCCTCCGCAGGCGACTCCTTATTATTCCTCCTTGGGCTTCCTTTGTAACGGTTATTTTGACCGCGCGGAGACTGAGAACGAGAAATGTCCCCTTCTCGCCCCATATTCCCTATCTCCACTCTTTTACACAGGAAACCCAAGAACAGAAAAAAACTCACAGTGATGCCTGCGGAGGAGGTTAGTATTGGCTATTGGAAAACCGACAGATAAAACTCGACCGATGAATTGGAATTTCTTTCATAGGAAGACCTGGTGCACATGGTCCTCGAGGTTACCAAGGAGTTCGCGGTCCTCCTGGTCCTCAAAGTGCTGGTGTCCAGTATGTACGCTGGGGACGAACAACATGTCCTGCTGGTGCTACTCTGGTCTACAAAGGTATTTAAAGCACTCTACATGAATAGTGTCGGATAGGATTGTTTATCTCTGTGTGGGTAGTCCCTGTCATGCTATTAATTTTTTAGTCTTTGAGGCGGCAAAACTTATGAAGTATAAAAAATTTAAAACACATTAACACATGTACATTAGTACTTTACGTTCACTCGGCGGACGGGCCGTTAGCCGTTAACCCCTAGAGGACCAAGGTCTGTCTATTTATTTTGGCCATTTTTTAAAAGGAAACGATTTAAAATTTATTCCAACTTCAAATAAGGCGTTGTCAAGGAAACTGTCGCTGTTTCAAAACACTGAAGGCTGGTTGTTTCCTGTGACGCCTGTTGAATTCTTGGCCTTTCGATGGATGAGCGAACAACGTGGCCTATAAAGTGCTTTTTCGAACCATTTGCTGGCTACAGGAACCCCTTGGCTTGCATCATTAAGCAAGAAAAGTCGGTAGAGACGATCTTCTGGAAGAATTCAGAGGTGGGAAGCAAATTTACGACGACAGAGTCACAAATGGCGGCAAGGTTTGAATGTGTGATCTCTTGAGTGATGAAGCTTCCCTGGTCGTTCTGTAGTGGATTCCAGGACCTACCAAGGCAATTTGGACGAGTTTTGACTTCTTAATGATGCAATATTTTGCCTGTAGGCGAGGATGGCTCGCCACTTATAAAAATATCTAAAACAGGGAATCTGGGGTAAACGCTGTTGCAAATTGTCATGATTACGTACGTTGTTCGATTAATCAGAGGTAAAAAGCCTGTTTCAATTAGTTGTCCAAAACAAACGGCTGTTGCTCGGCCCGTCGAAGAAATGAGATGGCAAATACGATGAAAATCACAAAAACTAGGTCCAAACTTTCCTGAGCAGTGAAGGGTGACGTTTGGTCTTTCAGACTTTTTTATCCATTAAAGTCAAAGAGAAAAAGCATGTTTTCTGGTGTTGATCTATGACGCGCAAAATGCGCATTTTTGGTTTCGAGTTAAAACAAACGATGATATCTTACAAAAATCCGGACTTTCAGTGGTTTATTTCGCTGTCAAAGTTTGAAAAACTTAGTTGGCAAAATCAGTCAAAAGTGCGAGTGCCCATAATTATCTACGGCTACTTACGGCTGTGGCCGTAGTTGGTCCTTTAGGGGTTAAGGACACCGTTAGCTAACCAATTGCAACGAGCCAGCCACAAGTGTTCATAATTTCTCTTGAGAAATCAAAGATCTAAAACCCTAAATACAAAAGCTAGACAATCAGATAGCCGAGAAGTGCGTTTACGTGATGTGAGGCTATATATGCAGACACGGAGAACTCGTTCGTTACAAAGTGGTACTTGACGGAGTCAATCCTCACGGATTCCGGCTCTTCAAAATGCTTATCCTCAGTTTGTGTCGTGTTAGGTCGTGTAGGAGGAGAGTGGTATTATCATCCAGGCGGTGGTTCAAATTACGTATGCCTAACCGAGTCCCCAAAGTACATGAGCTATAACGATGCTCGCCATACCGGTGCCTACATGTACGGAGCAGAGTACGATAATTTGGGGATCAGCTACCATCCAGACAGCAGAAGACTTAACAATCACGACGTACCGTGTGCTGTGTGCTATGTCAAGACCCGAAACGCTAAGCTGATGATCCCTGCGACGTACGAGTGTCCCGCGGGATGGGCTAGGGAGTACAGGGGATATCTCATGACTGAGCGTTACACACACCCAAGTCAAAAAGCATTCATCTGTGTTGATAGGTATGCAGAAACTGTCCCGGGAACTCATAAAAATGTAGATGGGGCCTTGCTGTACACTGTCGAGGGGCGTTGTGGTTCTCTTCCTTGTTTACCCTACGTAGATGGACGGGAACTGACATGCGCAGTCTGTACGAAATGAAGTACTTCTATTTCGATGTCACGTGATCGTGGCAGTACACACAAAGAGAAATTTAACAAAAATAGTCGATGTAGTAAAACAACATGAAAATAAATTTGAATATAAGCTTTAATGATTGTAAAACATTATTTAAGCAACCAAAGAATAAAACGGGGATGTTATAAAAGATGTCTAGATGTTGCAGTTATGGTGTGTTCTTCTATGACTTTGTTACTGTAGGGGCCACATGATTATTTCATATCGATTTTCATATTGTTTTTGCTTGAAACGTAAAGGTAAAGCACTATATATTTAACGTCGGAAGTTCCTTCAGCTAGAAGATGGTCTCCCAGGAAGCCGACGGTGCGCTAATTCTACCCCCTCTCTCCATCAGTGCTCCGTTTTTAGGGGTATTTAAAGCTAATCAAAGCTACACAGATTGGAAAGAAGTCGAAACAAGGATGTGAAGGGATCGAACTCGGGACAACTGTGCCATCCTTGCTCCTAAAGTAAATAAGTTGGAGCAGTGAGATTAATTAAGCCGACCATCTAAAATGTCAAGTCTAAATGATTGATCACGAGAGGATTTCCTATAGCGATTCGGCTGGGAAATTCAGTTTATTGGTGGGCGCCATAAGAAGTTGAACAGTAATACTTGATTTTCCATTATAAAAATTTATATAAATTTTAGACCCTTTACTTGGTCGATACTTCGGGTTGACGTTATTTTTGTCGTCAAGCATGTCCATTGGTCAATTTTTTTTCTGAACTTGTGAATTCCAATATGTCACTCTATATAGTCTTACGTAGCTCCGAATAATTTGAATTGGAAATCAAAATTTATTATTTTTTAATGGCTTATTTTGGATACCTTCGGAATGTTTCAATGGCCATGAAGTAAGTAGGGTTAAGAACTAACTACTGAGTAAAAATGCTGATACTGAATTTAGAAAAAAATTCATCGAGGGAATCGTAAGTTTTCTTGCTTTTCATAATGATAAGTGAAATGATAAACAAAAGACGAAAAGCCGCAGCTCTAGCTATCAATTAGGCCTAAATTCGTATTTCTCAAGATCGCGCAAAGCGATTTCGTTCTATTTCTCCGCCCAAACGAACAATCAAAGAGTGCGTTGACAAAGAGAGTTCGAAAGAAGCCTTTTTTGAGCCCTTTAGGTAAGTTTTTTTTGGCCAAGTGAACTAAACGCTTGGATTTAATTTCTTTTTTGGTGCGTAAAAGTTCAAGCGCGTTTAATAAATCACAATGACATCACTGTAAATTATTGGTAACTCATAATGATTTAAACGTCAAAAGAAAGTTGAATCTATCCCTAGACTTGTTTTAAATGTTTAAGAATTAGATTTTTGGCCGCGACGCATTTTGCGATTAAACAGCCGAGGTGCGCCTCAAACAAACCTCAGTCGAGCCACCTTATGGATGGTAGAGTTACCAACAGATTGCCATTACAACTGATTTGGTTGTTGTTCAGTAAAGTATCATAAATTCTAAATGTTTTTAATTTTATTTTCAGGGTATTTGATAGAAGGCAATGGACTGATTAAGGGTGTACTGACATATACCGTTGCTGTGCAACGGTTGCTATGCAAAAGAGGGTCTTATTTTGGCCGGCAAAATTAAATAGGCGCACGCGCGCGTGTTTTGGCGGGAATCATTTGACTTCCGGTAAAGCGACGCACACCTGACAAAAAGGACTCATTTTTGCTATTTCGCATGCACCGGACACTTTACTTCCGGTTTCTTTAGAAAGCTATAATCTTTGGCGGTTTTCGTCAAAACTAAGTGTTTCTTCAATATTTATTTCATTTTCAGCCTTTTCTTCAAAGCTAAGCATGGGATTTACGAAAAATCAAGAAATACGGAAGATATTTACATTATTCACTCAATTTCGACTTTCAAAAAATCATATCAAATTTATTTGGAGACCATTCTTAAACACATGCTCGGTATTATGCACCTTGATCTCAAGATTTATTTAATGTATTTCAAATTCTCCAATATACATTGCTAAAGAAAATTGTAGCTTATTTCTGTAGCTGTGACGTCATGTGATGACGTCACGCAATGACGTCACAAAATACTAACGTCCCCTCAAAGAAGACAAACTATAAAATGTAAAAGCGATATGACAATTTAGAGGCATTTTAGAGTATTTTCAAATTTCCCTAGCAACGGGCAATTTTGATATGTCAGTACAGCCTTAAAAGTTGCTTTGCTTGTTTGTTTGTTTATTTGTTTGTTGTTTGTTTGTTTTATTGTTCTGTTTTGAAGACGAGTATTGCTAAGCAACACCATCTGCCATTATATTTTTTGATTTTTTAACATGTAAATTTAATACTAATTCTAAACATTATTATATTCTATCTGTAAGTAGTTTTCAGCCATTTGGACCCAAGTGTACATATATAAAATGCGCTTCTTCTATATTTCAGCGATACAAACGTAACTTTTTGTCGTCTATACTATATAGAAGAAAAAAATTAGGATATCGCCATAAATTAAAAAATATAGGTTTTTATCACTACATTATATAAAATACAGACATCATGTTGTGTGCTTGGCTAATTAGCTGGCTTTAAAACAAAAGGTTAAAGTATTGATGATAATTTTATCACGAAATTTCTTGTTTAGTTTTTAATCACAAACTTACCATATTTGAGTTGATCACTTCAAGACTGTAGATCAACTTTACGAGCTAGCGTGCTCTGAAAACACTGTGTTCTCTGTTTTGGTCTACAATGTTGTTCAAAGTCGTATTTCTTGCTGCACCAAGCCTTGCCATGTTTTGGGGGGCTGCAAACAGTGACAGCCAGGGAAATGATGTCGAGAAACGAGGTCGAACTAACAAGACTCTTAAGGACGTGGTCAAAACGCTGCAAGATTCCTTAAAAAGGTGAGAAAGATTACACACCTATGCTTATATCATTAAATTACCACGAAAAACGTAAGTACGGTCCAAATTCATTAAGATAAATGTGAAAACACATCTTTTTCATTCCGGTTTCGCACTTTTTAGAAAGAAAACTGACACTGTTTTTGTTTGACAGAGGCCTAACCGTTTGAACGCAACTTTCATTAGGTATTTAACTGAGCATACAATAAAATTATATTGGCAATATTTCTTTATAACATTTGCCTTGAAAGTTGCAAAATTTGAATAAAGATACAAGATAACCACTTTGTACAATCCAAAAAACTGTTTTAAATTAACAAGCATTGTATCTTGGTAGATCAATTAGTAACTGATAAAAATAGAATTTGAGTAAATCCAAAGCGAAAAATTGAATCAAAACTTGCACGAGAGGCTAGTTTTTGGCACTTTTAGCCATTATAACTCGATATTGAAAAAATCTCCTCTTAAAACTATTTCTAATTCAAATATGGATGTGTATGCAATAGGCGTTATTATCCCAAATTGCAATAGAAATATCAGTGTTGAACAAGGCATTTCATTTTCTCAAGGCAGTCAAACAAATATACTAGCAAGTAAATGATTTCTATGACGTCATCGTTACGTCACAAAAAAATTAAATCTCAAGAGAGTGTAATGAACATGGATAGCTTTAAACAGTTCAGTCTTTCTCAAGACTGTGATAGAAATGCCAAGTCTATTGGTGGTTTTGAATAAGAAATATAGCCGTGTAAATGTTGGTAAGTGAGCTCTGAAAAAATTACCACATGAATTAAGGTGGCTCGATATAGTTTTTTAGTGACAATGCTTCCGTTTTTACTGCACGAATTGAGCAACTTACTCTTGACCAACCAAAACCGTTTTTACACCAGTTATTGGACTTGAATCAGAGTTTTGATTTTGGTGTATTTCACTTCTATTTGTGCTGCCATAGCGACGATAAACAAAGATGGCTGAAATCAGTTATTAGACAAGGGACTACATGGGCAATAAACTACACACTAAGGCAAAGAAATTAAGGAACAATTCAAAAAATTTTATCAAGCCGTTAAGAAATTACAAACAATTCAAAAAATGAAATTTATTGATTAGCTTATTAAGTGATAAGCTTATCCTAGTTTTATCACAATGATTTTCCTGTCAGCAGATAAACTGAGTTCAAGGTTTTGTTTTTGTCAGTTTCAGTGTAATTGGTGTTACCATGGCAACGATATAAAAATAAGGCTGAAATCAGTTTTTCTGAAATATCTCTTGATTTATAAGAGTTCACGGCACCCAAATGCTATGTAACAAAGTACATACCAATTAAGGTAAAGTAGATAACATAGAATTAAAACTTTTTAACTGAAGTGATTTGGAATAAAGGATCGGAAATTGGCAAATTCGCATTATTTATGTTTTCGCTAATTATTCGAAAACGGCTTGATAAATTTTTTTGAATTTATCCTTAATTTTTTTGTTTGAGTTTGTAGTTTATTGTCTATATAGTCCCTTGTCTAGAGCTGCTCGAGTTCGAAATATATTTTGGAAAAATTGATTTCAGCCATCTTTGTCTACCTTCTCTGTGGCAACACAAATCGAAGTGAAATAGACAAAAATATAAACTTATAAGTCCAATAACTAGTGTAAAAACCGTTTTGGTTGGTCAAGAGTAAGTTGCCCCGTTCGTGGAATGAAAAACGGAAGCATGGTCAATAAAAACTATATCGAGACACCTTAAGCCCCAAGCACATCGCGCAGACAACAATGCCATTTCGCTCTCTTAGTATTATAGTCTCGTACTTATTTATTTAGTTATTCATTCATTCATGCATTCATTTATTATTTATTTATATATTTATTCATTTACGCATTCATTCATTTATTTGTTTGATTGCTCATTTGTTTATTTATCTATCTATCTGTTTATCTATTCATTTATGTATTTGTTTGTTTGCTTGCTCATTTATCTGTCTATCTATCTGTTCATTCATTTATTCATTCATTCATTTAATTTATTTATTAGAATCAAAAGTCTGGAGTCAAAAGTACAAGGTATTTCTCTAAAACCGTTTGAATAGCAATTCAGTACTGATTACTGGTTTTCTCCTGGTTCTGGTTGCTTAGCTTTGCTTGAAGGCGGGTTAGCACTAACCCAGAGTTAAGTGTGAGGAAAACCTTTGATTTTAAGCCTGGGTTAGCACTAACTCGCTTTCCAGCAACCGGGTCCCAGCGTGACAATACAAAATGTAATATTCTCTATTTTTGAACTAAACCTTTCAGAATGTGACGTTAATTAAATTTATATTTGCGGTTTCTGGATTTGACTACCAATTAAGTTTATTTCTTATTTAGTCACACCCAGCAATTTTTTTTAACATTTCAGGTTTGAGAACTGGACCACCAGGAATACCTGGAAGACCAGGTAATGAAATGTTTGTTGTTTCTTTGTTCATTTGTTTGGATTTTTTTTTTCTTTCTTTCTTTCTTTCTTTCTTTCTTTCTTTCTTTCTTTCTTTCTTTCTTTCTTTCTTTCTTTCTTTCTTTCTTTCTTTCTTTCTTTCTTTCTATCTTTTTTTCTTTCTTTTTTTCTTTCCTTTCTTCCTTCCTTACATCCTTCACTACCGATTTTTCTTCTTTTCTTCCTGCTTGCTTACAGTTGTCTGCTTACTTGTTATCTTGCTTGCCTGCTTGCTTTGCTTTTTACTAGCAAAGTTTGAATGATTCAAACAAGATGGCAGCTTGTATGTACTCAATTAAAAGAATTCTTTGCGCTCCAAAATACATGGGATACGTCAAGTAACAACACTGTTCTATACCTGTTAGCTACTTGGCACTGCAGTCAAGGGGCAATTTGTCAGGCCATGAAAGTTATTGAAAACCACTTTCGAGCATATGAAAACTTCAGTCTAATTAATTACTAGTACTTTATTTCGAATGTTTGATTTCTCTGTCTAGCCAATAGTTGAAAATTTTAACGAATTACCTGGATTACGTTCCGTTAGGATAGTTACGTTATTCCAGTTCAGTACATATATTCATGTCCTTCATTGATTTTATAAGGCAAAGATGGCCGCGATGGGAAAGATGGCAAAGACGGTCGTGATGGTAAAGACGGTCGCAATGGTTTACCAGGAAAAGATGGTCGTGGACTGCCTGGACCAAGAGGTAACAAAATTCCAAACCTGCTTTTTGAAATTGTAGTTGAAAACATGGAAACGTAGTGTTGAAATCTTATATTGTTCTATTTTTTCGAATTTAAGGCAAAGACGGTCGTGATGGCAAAGACGGCCGTGATGGCAAAGACGTTCGCTATGTTTTACCAGGAAGAAGTCATAGAATTCCGGTGGGGCGAACAGGTACGTATCGTAATAATTTTACAGATGGCTAAAGCTAAAATTTGTTTGTTTCTTTGTTTGTTTTAATAATTGTAAACAATATATAACCTGCTACACGCTGCAATGTTTCGTGCAACTTGTTTCATAGAAAAAAGAATCTTGCATCGTAGCAGCGCCTTAACCGTGTGTAGTATCTTTGGCAGAAGGAAAAGCTCTTGCCCTAAACATGCACTGTAGTCCAGGAAAATGGTGCAGAATTGTTCAAGTTTGTGTAACAAGCCTGAAATTTGGCACACCGATAGAGGTTAATGACCTGAGTAATGCCACACCCAGAAATCAATTACTTACTTATCGATATTCTTGGAATTAATTATCTCAGAAACAAAGATAAACAGTATCCAATACAAAAGGGTGTAATTAAGGATAGTGAGAAGGTAGAGTATGCTGAGTGATTTTTGATTGAGAGCCACGCCCCCTAAATGCTACTTTGAGAACTATAGCTATGGAAAACATTATAAATGTAATTGATACAAAAGCTTTTTCCTCTCGTGCTGTCCATGTGAAATCTTGCACAATGTTAAAGGCTTAGGCCCAAAGTTGATACAAAATGCTTTTGTATCAATTTCATGTATAATATATTCCATTGCTGTTTATCTTTGTTTCTGAAATAATTAATTCCAAAAATATTGATAAGTAAGTAATTGATTTCTGGGCGTGGCTCTACCTCTAGAATTACTCAGGACATGAACCTCTATCAATGTGCCGAATTTCTATGCTTGTTACACAAATTTGAACAATTGCACATTAAAGCTGCACCATTTTCCTGGACACTACTGATTTGCTTAGAGAGGTGCCAAAACGAACACAAAAAAAACATATATATGAGGCCTGTTATTTTAAAAGGAGTCTTGCTTGTTAAGACCCTTTTGATGGTCAGCGTTTTTGAAAATCTGCTTAGTAACGAGCTTTGATAAGCCTCCTTGTGTGCTAACATGCCTCATTTGTATATTTATGGCAGGTCTTCGCCCCAAGTATTCCACTAAAAACTGCAAAATCCTCAAAATTAATAATCCAAGTGCTCCAACCGGGATCTACTGGATAAACCCAACTGGAGAAAAAGGCAAAGCATTCCAGGCTTATTGTGACATGGATACCGCTGGTGGAGGATGGACTCTGGTCTACAGCTATACATTTACTAAATACGGGAGTTTTACGTAAGTATGCAAGAGAGTCGAAAAAAATGCCAAGTTTTTGCATTAAGATGTATACAAATTTGTTATCAAACAGGAGTGGTTCTAATGCGGTAACACCCAGGCCTGACTGGCCCTCTGGTGGTAATGTGCCACGCTCAACTAATCCACCTCTCAGTGAGACTCAGTACGCTGCCATGCACTTCAAATTGTGGAAGAAAATCGGCTCCGAGTTTATGATTAAGTCCAACATCAACCACTGGATTAAGTGTACTGAGGGAACTGGTAGTCTGCTGAGGTGGAAAAAAGGTTCACTCAACTGTCAGGTACATTTGCAGGGTTCGTGCTGAGATATGAATTTAATAAAAGGAGAATTCAAGGACCCAAAAACAATTTTTCAAGGAGTAGCGTTGACCCGATTTTTAATGAAATACTAGGACATATCCTCTTCCCTCACTTACATGTAAAAGAAAAAAGTGAATTTCTATGTTTCCAATCCCATTCAAATCCCTTACGTTTTTTGTTAAAAGCATAAATTCAAGGAAATTGAACAGATTTTCTAGAATTCAAGGGCGCCCTTGAAAACGTAAATGAAATTCAAGGAGTTTTCAAGGAGTAGAACGAACCCTGCATTAGTCAACAATCTGTTCTCTGACCAATACTGATACTGAAACGTATGAATAGACTTGATAACTCATTTTGTGCTGCCAGAGTTTTTAAAAACTTGTGCTGTTTTGTTGTTGCACTTCAATAGGACATTATAAGTAAATCGCTCTATTAATCCAACAGGTAGTCAAGAATGTTGTTGCTAAATGCAAGAACGTTGCTCCAAGAGCCATTCATTTTGTAAATTCCAGAGGACCAAGCTTGGATCGTTCTTGGCACTATTACTACCTTGATGCCAATACAAGCAGTAATTGGCCGACTCACGACCCTTGTGGTGCAAATAGGAAGAACCATATCAAGGGCGTGGCAAATCCACATGGCAATATCTATGTCCGCTGATGTAACGGTTATTTGATCATCCCTTTGCCTTATAGATAAAAAGGGTGTCAGTGCGGAATGTCTTAAATACATGGGAAAATGACCCTTGTAGCAAAAATAGCATTAGAAATAAAATATGAAATCCTTGAACAATTGCAGCAAAATACTTTGTTCTCCATTGTTTAATTTGTGCTGTTTGTATTATTTAGTTTGTGCTCGTTTCATGCATGATTATATTGTTTTCGCTCTATATTGAAAGCACTCTAGGACAAATCAACTAGAATAAGAACTACCTTTATGATTTCTTAGTCTCACATGCTAATATGACTTACTCGCCCCCACCCCCCTTTGCCCCCAGCCAATGCTATTTGTTCAGCCTTGTTTCTTTGTTGTGATTTGGGAACAACATTGAATAGAGGGATAAGGAAAGGGGTGATAATCATTGCATGCACTCTGAAAAATGATGTGCAGTTTCTGTGTACCAACGAAAATTTCCTGCAGTAGCGGATCCAGGGGGGGAATGAAATTCCGTCCATGTTTCTTTTTATGAGTATACATTGCACTGAATAAAATAACTCAATATGCATGATATTATGGCAAACGAGGGGGAATTTTCGCAAGAGACTGTTTTTGGAAGCTTGGTAATCGACGCACGACGATAACCGCTGGAAATGACTGTGTAAGTTTACCGAGCCACACAAATAAGACTGGCACTAGCGGGCACTCTTGTAGCATTTTTTGATACAATCACGTGCAATTCTTGTAAAATCAACCGATGAAAGCTGTAGCTACATCCGAAATGTCTTTAAAATCTTACAAGGCACAGGCAAAAAGTATATTATTATTCAATTATGAATGCTGACTGCAAATGCAACATTTTTGATGCATAGTATCATGACCATTTGTTTGGAATGATGATGTCTACCCAAATGGGAATAGAACCTTTCAATTAGTTCATTGATTGCTAAGAAACGGCCTTGTCAGACTTTTTAAGCCATAAAGTGGTATGGCTACAAAATGTACGTACCTGTAAGATGCCATTTTTGATTTTTCTTGAAAAATAGAAAATAGCAGTAAATTTGAAATTGGGCGATAAGTAATCAAAAATTGAAAAATCAAAATTATCCCGGGCCAACTGCTCTCGATATGGGTTCCCATATTTTGAAATTAGAAAGCAACCTAATCATGCACTATGCATGATCCTGATATTTGCGAGAATAATATTTTCCTTCCAAGTGTCGATAATTTTCTAGCTAATAGACTTTTTTCGCTAGCTTTTTTGAAAATTCAAATTTTCTTTCAGCAGATCTAGATCTAGAAATTTTCACGGAAATAACGTCTTTACTGAATTTAAAAGTCGATGTGTCATCGCATCCTTTTACTCTCGAAATTGAGCCCCAAGTAGCCTGCGCGAGGAACAAGTTTTCTTTCTCTTTTCATCCCACCGAGATTGCATGAAACATTATCAAATATTGATGAATTTCATATAACTTCTTACAGTCCATGTCACGTCGCAGAGACTATTGTCCAAAGTATCGTAATAAGTTGTGTTCGTAATTTATTATTATTGTTATTATTTTTAAAAAAGACGAATTTTTAACCATTAACCGTCAAATCCCCAAGGTTGGATTAAAAAAGAGTCGGGTAGAAGACATGTTGATATGCCAAAGATCCTCAAGGTAGAACGGGCTGTATATTTTAAAATGTTTTAATTTTTGTATTTGATACAAGGCGATTTTTTTACTTTTTAATGCTTTTCTCATCCCTTGCGTGACATTTTAATTTTTTATCTAACAGCAACAAAAATACAATATATAACTAAAGTTAGCAAAATCTTGAAATTTTGAGATGGGCGGCCGAAGTTGGAGGGCAGCGTCCTGCCCTTGTCTTGAAAAAGCAGCAACTTCGGCCGCCCATAACTTTAATTTGGCGCTATTCATCGAAACTACCTCAAAATTTCAAGTTCATTTTCCTAACTTTGGTGTGGTCTTTTCAAATATTGTATTTTTGTTCCTGTTTGATTAAAATACAAAATGTCACGCAAGGGTTGAGAAAAGCTCATTCAACACGTTATTTGAAATTCTAAACTGTATTCAATCTGGAAGTAATTTTTCAGTCATTTGACCTAAATAGTACATAATATAGTTCTTTTATATTTTAGCAATATGTACGAACGTATTATATGATATAAAATATAAACTAGGTTTGTATCACTACAATAAAATAAAGATATCATGTTGCGTGTTTAGCTAATTAGCTGTTTTAAAACAAAAGGTTAAAGCAATTAATGACACTGTTATCACGAATTTTCTTGTTTAGTATTTATCCGAAAACTTACCATATTTGAATTGATCACTTCAAGACTGTAGGTCAACTTAGCGAGTGCTTGGAAAACTGTGTTATCTGTCAGGTCTACAATGCTGTTCAAAGTCTTATTTCTTATTGCACTAAGCCTTCCCATGTTTTGGGGAGCTGCAAACAGTGAGAGCCAGGAAAATGATATCGAGAAACGCGGTCGAAGTAACAAGACTCTTAAGGACGTGGTCAAAACGCTGCAAGATTCCTTGAAAAGGTGAGTCAGATCAAACATAGTATTCTTATCCGACTAAATTAATCGAAAAACTTAAGCTAAGTCCATACTCATCAGAATAAATGTGAAAACATATCATTTTCATTCCGATTTCGCACTTTTTGATCTGAAAAGAAATTAGAATTATATTGACGCTGTTTTTGTTTGCCTAACCGTTTTGACGCAGCTTTCTATTGGGTATTTTACTGAACATACAATAAAATTGGCAATAATTCAGTGCTCTGGGAATAACCTTACACAAAAATAAAGTAAAAAAGAAAAGAGATAAATTAAGGCAAAAATATGATAAATGATCAATGATCAATTGCATGAGACAAAAAAAAGGTAAAAAATAGATAAATTAAGGCAAGTACGTATCAAATATTGTTAATAATCAAGTTGCTCGACCAACGATTTACGATTGGAAGTTGTATCCTTGGATTAATACATATGATTTTCAATTTTAACTCTCAAGAATGGACGAATGATTCCATAAGCTAGTCGTAGTTTTCGTTCCTTTGTATCGTTCAGACAGAAGTGATATCATGTCATTTATTTGTAAATTTAGCGATTATTTATATTTTATTTTCTAAACTCAAAAATCCAGTGAAACAGCTCTAGTTTGAGCTTGGGTTTCCTGTGCTTCGATAATCAAATATAACCTTACTAAAGTGGCTAGCTGACGGCAATTTTTTCAGAGCACACCTACCAACATTTAAACAGCTATAACTCTTATTCTAAACCTGCAATAGACTAGACGTTTATACCACAAGCTAGGCAAGGATTGAACTTTTCAAAACTATGAAGTTGATTGAAATCGACTCTATTGTTAATAATAATAATAATAATAATATTTATTACTTATAACGCGCATTTTCCATGTGGATATGATCAAATGCGCGATAAAATAAATAGAATAAAATAAATATAAATATAAATGCTAGATAAAAATATAAATACTTTGCCCTACATCAAAATATACAAAACGATAAAATGATAAATACAAAATATAAAAAAATTAAAAACTAGAATAAAACTAAGTATCAATTAAGATATGCTACACTGAAGTAGTATGTCTTCAATAAAGATTTAAATTTAATTAAGTTATTTGCATTTCTTATTGAACTAGGAAGACCATTCCAGAGTTTAGGAGCTGCACTAGCAAAAGCCCTATCACCTAAAGTTTTCTTCGTTCCAGTGGTTAATGGTTGTAATAAAAGCTCATTATTAGAGCGCAAACTATAATTCGAAGGCTGTTTTATCTTAATAAGACTAGATATGTAATTAGGAGAAAGGCCATTAATAGCCTTAAAAGTAATAACTAAAATTTTAAAATTAATTCTCAATTTAACAGGCAACCAGTGCAAAGAACGTAAAACTGGTGTTATATGACAGAATCTAGGTACAATACATGCAAACTAACCTGGCTGCTGTATTTTGAACTCTTTGCAGCTTACTTAAATGAATATCAGGCACTCCAAAAAGAAGGCTATTACAATAATCTATTCTTCCCATTACTAATGCATGAACTAATATTTCCGCAGATGCTCTTGAAAGATATTTCCTAATGCGCCTTAAATTATGTAAAAAATAGAATGCAGCATTACATGTCTTATTAATATGTGTAGTAAGACTCATGTTCGTATCGAACCATGTTCCTAAGTTCTTTGCAACATCTGTTGGAGTTACTCTAACGTTACCAATAGATAGATGGTCTACTTTGACTTTTGCCAACTGCTGTCTAGTTCCAATTATCAAAAATTCCGTTTTATCATCATTTAACTTCAGCTTTTCAGTCAACATCCAATTACGTATGGCTTTCACACATTGTTCCATGGCCGTAATAGCGTCGTGCTGATCCACATCTGAATTCGGTTTGAACGATAGATACAGTTGGGTATCATCAGCATATGCGTGGACGTCTGGAAGATGACCACGAAGCACCTCAAATAGCTCACTTGCGTAGATTGTAAATAGAAGTGGTCCTAAACAGGAACCTTGTGGGACACCATATGGTAACGGCAGACTGTCAGAAAGACACCCTCCAAATTGCACACGTTGGGTTCTGTTGGTAAGATACGAAGAAAACCATTTAAGAGCACAGCCAGTAATCCCAAACCTAGACTCCAGCCGATCCAGAAGAATATTATGATCTATGGTGTCGAACGCTGCACTAAGATCAAGCAGCACAAGCAAAGTCACATGTTGTTTATCCATACTAAGAAGAATGTCATTTTGGACCTTAAGCAGTGCTGTTTCTGTACTGTGGAATTTGCGGTAGGCTGATTGAAGTAGAGGATAGAGATCATGACGCGTCAAGTGAGAGTGTATTTGTTGAAAAACTGCTTTCTCTGTTAACTTGGAGATGTACTGTAGATTGCTGACTGGTCTTAAGTTGTTAAATATGATATCCATGCCAGGTTTCTTTAGCAGAGGAGTAACAAGTGCCTCCTTCCAGGCCGCAGGGAAATACCCACAAGATAAAGATGAATTCACAATGTCCGTTATGACAGGAAGAAGTACATCCACACAGCCTACCACAAGGGGAGTAGGCATTGGGTCCAGTGAACAAGATTTGACTGATGAGGACTGAATGAGAGACAACACGTTTTCTTCACTAAGGATTTCGAATTCAGGAAACTTTTTATTAACATCCAGATAGAACTCACGTGGAACAGTATCATTCTCATTCAAATCCAAATTGACTGAGTCAATGTCTGATCTGATTCTTTCTATTTTTCTGGCAAAAAAGTTACCAATGTCATTTACAAGAACCGAGCAATCGTGATAATCAGGGAAGACCAGTTCGTCTTTAGGACAGAGAAGCTTTTTGGATTCCCTAAAAAGTCGACCCTGATCACAGTTGTAACATAACGATGACGTCATAGAAATCATTCACTACTCAAAATCTCGAGAATATGACCTTTCAAAACTTTCAAAACGACATCAAATTTCCTAATGTACCATGCAATCACGTCTACAGAATAACGCGCGAAGAATGTCAAAAATCTATGAGACTGAGCGCTTTGGAAATATAAAGCGAGAAAATATTTTGAAACAAAACATTAAGAAAATCCCCTTGCTATTGTTGTTGTTTCACCGTCAAAATCGGCACTCCAGTTCTAAAAATTCAACAATGTTTTGGGACTAAGCTGTAGTTATAGGTTAAGAGGAGATTTTGTTCACATTCAAGCACTGGACAACAAAAACTTTTCAGATGAAAAATAACTGTTGTACAAAGTTAAAGTTATTACTTTCAGAAAGTTTAGGTTGTTTGTAAGTGGTTTTGATTAATAAAAGTTGGATAAAAGTGTAGTCATCCAAAGTGAAAATTTGAATCGAAAATGAGCTTTAGGCCTTCTTTTGCTCATCTCCCATATAATTCTTTGCATTTGCCTTGAAAGTTGCAAAATTTGAATAAAGACACAAGATAACGTAACGATTAACCTCTTTATACAATTCAAAAGAGACTGTTTTAAACAAGCATTGTATCTTAGTAGATCAATTCTAAACTGATAAAAATAGAATTTGAGTGAATCCAAAGCGAAAATTTGAATCAAAACTTGCACGACGATCCGGAGCGGCTAGTTTTTGGCACTTTTAGCCATTATTACTCGATATTGAAAAAAATCTCCTCTTAAAACTATTTCTAATTCAAATATGGATGTGTACGCAATAGGCGTTATTATCCCAAATTGCAATAGAAATATCAGTGTTGAACAAGGCATTTACTAGGCATTTAATTTTCTCAAGGCAGTCATTAAAAACAGTTCAATCTTTCTCAAGACTGTGATAGAAATAGTTTTTAATAAGAAATATAGCCGTTTAAATGTACGTTGGTCAGTGAGCTCTAAAAAAATTACCACATGAATTAAGCCCCAAGCACATCGCGCAGACAACAATGCCATTTCGCTCTCTTAGTATTATAGTCTCGTATTTAGTTATTTTTTATTAATTAATTAATTAATTAATTAATTTATTTATGCATTCATTAATTTATTTGTTTGCTTGCTCATTTATCTATCTATCTATCTATCTATTTGTTTATTCATTCATTCATTCATTCATTCATTCATTCATTCATTATTCATTTAATTTATTTATCAGAATCAAAAGTCTGGAGTCAAGAGTACAAGGTATTTCTCTAAAACCGTTTGAATAGCAATTTAGTACTGAATATACTGATTTTCTCCTGGTTCTGACCCAGAGTTAAGTGTGAGGAAAACCTTTGATTTTAAGCCTGGGTTAGCATGCATTAACTCGCTTTCCAGCAACCGGGTCCCAGCATGACAATACAAAATGTATTCTTCTCTATTTTTGAACTAAACTTTTCAGAATGTGACGTTAATTAAATTTATATTTGCGGTTTCTGGATTTGACTACCAATTAAGTTTATTTCTTATTTAGTCATACCCAGCAATTTTTTTAACATTTCAGGTTTGAGAACTGGACCACCAGGAATACCTGGAAGACCAGGTAATGAAATGTTTGTTGTTTCTTTGTTAATTGTTTGGATTCTTTCTTTCTTTCTTTCTTTCTTTCTTTCTTTCTTTCTTTCTTTCTTTCTTTCTTTCTTTCTTTCTTTCTTTCTTTCTTTCTTTCTTTCTTTCTTTCTTTCTTACATCCTTCACTACCGATTTTTCTTCTTTTCTTCCTGCTTGCTTCAGTACAGTTGTCTGCTTACTTGTTATCTTGCTTGCCTGCTTGCTTTGCTTTTTACTAGCAATGATAGTTTGAATGATTCAAACAAGATGGCAGCTTGTATGTACTCAATTAAAAGAATTCTTTGCGCTCCAAAATACATAGGATACGTCAAGTAACAACACTGTTCTATACCTGTTAGCTACTTGGCACTGCAGTCAAGGGGCAATTTGTCAGGCCATGAAAGTTATTGAAAACCACTTTCGAGCATGTGAAAACTTCAGTCTAATTAAGAGGGGATTTTTTTCAAGTTCGAGCAGTAAACGACAAAAACTCCTGAGTTGAATAATAGCTGTTGTACAGAATTAAAATCATTTCTGTCAGAAAGTTTAAGTTGTATGTAAGTAGTTTTGGCCGATGAAAGTTGAATCAAAGTGTTAATCCAAAACGAAAATTTGGATCGAAAATGAGGTTTAGGCCTTCATTTGCTCATTTGCTGTATGTTTAATTCTTTATATTCAGCTTGAAAAAGCTTAATCCCAACACAACGTCAAGAAAAAGTCTTGTACAATTCAAACATCTGTTTTAAACAGGTATTTTATCTTGGTACATCAGTTTTTCACTTGTAGAAAAAGGATTTGAGTGTTAATCCAAAACGAAAATTTGGATTAAAACTCGCACGAAGGTCTAGTTTTTGGCGTTTTTCGCCATTATTACTCGTCATTGAAAAAAATCTCCTCTTAAAATAAATACTAGTACTTTATTTCGAATGTTTGATATCTCTGTCTAGCCAATAGTTTTTGAAAATTTTACCGAATTACCTGGATTACGTTCCGTTAGGATAGTTACGTTATTCCAGTTCAGTACATATATTCATGTCCTTTATTGACTGTATAAGGCAAAGATGGCCGCGATGGGAAAGATGGCAAAGACGGTCGTGATGGTAAAGACGGTCGCAATGGTTTACCAGGAAAAGATGGTCGTGGACTGCCTTGACCAAGAGGTAACAAAATTCCAAACCTGCTGTTTGAAATTGGAGTTGAAAACATGAAAACGTATAGTGTTGAAATCTTATATTGTTCTATTTTTTCGAATTTAAGGCAAAGACGGTCGTGATGGCAAAGACGGCCGTGATGGCAAAGACGTTCGCTATGTTTTACCAGGACGAAGTCATAGAATTCCGGTGGGGCGAACAGGTACGTATCGTAATAATTTTACAGATGGCTAAAGCTAAAATTTGTTTGTTTCTTTGTTTGTTTTAATAATTGTAAACAATATATAACCTGCTACACGCTGCAATGGTTCGTGCAACTTGTTTTATAGAAAAAAAAAATCTTGCATCGTAGCAGCGCCTTAACCGTGTGTAGTATCTTTGGCAGAAGGAAAAGCTCTTGCCCTAAACATGCACTGTAGTCCAGGAAAATGGTACAGAATTGTGCAAATTTGTGTAACAAGCCTGAAATTTGGCACACCGATAGAGGTTAATGACCTGAGTAATGCCACACCCAGAAATCAATTACTTACTTATTGATATTCTTGGAATTAATTATCTCAGAATTAAACAAAGATAAACAGTATCCAATACAAAAGGGTGTAATTAAGGATAGTGAGAAGGTAGAGTATGCTGAGTGATTTTTGATTGAGAGCCACGCCCCCTAAATGCTACTTTGAGAACTATAGCTATGGAAAACATTATAAATGTAATTGATACAAAAGCTTTTTCCTCTCGTGCTGTCCATGTGAAATCTTGCACAATGTTAAAGGCTTAGGCCCAAAGTTGATACAAAATGCTTTTGTATCAATTTCATGTATAATATATTCCATTGCTGTTTATCTTTGTTTCTGAAATAATTAATTCCAAAAATATTGATAAGTAAGTAATTGATTTCTGGGCGTGGCTCTACCTCTAGAATTACTCAGGACATGAACCTCTATCAATGTGCCGAATTTCTATGCTTGTTACACAAATTTGAACAATTGCACATTAAAGCTGCACCATTTTCCTGGACACTACTGATTTGCTTAGAGAGGTGCCAAAACGAACACAAAAAAAACATATATATGAGGCCTGTTATTTTAAAAGGAGTCTTGCTTGTTAAGACCCTTTTGATGGTCAGCGTTTTTGAAAATCTGCTTAGTAACGAGCTTTGATAAGCCTCCTTTTGTGCTAACATGCCTCATTTGTATATTTATGGCAGGTCTTCGCCCCAAGTATTCCACTAAAAACTGCAAAATCCTCAAAATTAATAATCCAAGTGCTCCAACCGGGATCTACTGGATAAACCCAACTGGAGAAAAAGGCAAAGCATTCCAGGCTTATTGTGACATGGATACCGCTGGTGGAGGATGGACTCTGGTCTACAGCTATACATTTACTAAATACGGGAGTTTTACGTAAGTATGCAAGAGAGTCGAAAAAAATGCCAAGTTTTTGCATTAAGATGTATACAAATTTGTTATCAAACAGGAGTGGTTCTAATGCGGTAACACCCAGGCCTGACTGGCCCTCTGGTGGTAATGTGCCACGCTCAACTAATCCACCTCTCAGTGAGACTCAGTACGCTGCCATGCACTTCAAATTGTGGAAGAAAATCGGCTCCGAGTTTATGATTAAGTCCAACATCAACCACTGGATTAAGTGTACTGAGGGAACTGGTAGTCTGCTGAGGTGGAAAAAAGGTTCACTCAACTGTCAGGTACATTTGCAGGGTTCGTGCTGAGATATGAATTTAATAAAAGGAGAATTCAAGGACCCAAAAACAATTTTTCAAGGAGTAGCGTTGACCCGATTTTTAATGAAATACTAGGACATATCCTCTTCCCTCACTTACATGTAAAAGAAAAAAGTGAATTTCTATGTTTCCAATCCCATTCAAATCCCTTACGTTTTTTGTTAAAAGCATAAATTCAAGGAAATTGAACAGATTTTCTAGAATTCAAGGGCGCCCTTGAAAACGTAAATGAAATTCAAGGAGTTTTCAAGGAGTAGAACGAACCCTGCATTAGTCAACAATCTGTTCTCTGACCAATACTGATACTGAAACGTATGAATAGACTTGATAACTCATTTTGTGCTGCCAGAGTTTTTAAAAACTTGTGTCATGTTTTGTTGTTGCACTTCAATAGGACATTATAAGTAAATCGCTCTATTAATCCAACAGGTAGTCAAGAATGTTGTTGCTAAATGCAAGAACGTTGCTCCAAGAGCCATTCATTTTGTAAATTCCAGAGGACCAAGCTTGGATCGTTCTTGGCACTATTACTACCTTGATGCCAATACAAGCAGTAATTGGCCGACTCACGACCCTTGTGGTGCAAATAGGAAGAACCATATCAAGGGCGTGGCAAATCCACATGGCAATATCTATGTCCGCTGATGTAACGGTTATTTGATCATCCCTTTGCCTTATAGATAAAAAGGGTGTCAGTGCGGAATGTCTTAAATACATGGGAAAATGACCCTTGTAGCAAAAATAGCATTAGAAATAAAATATGAAATCCTTGAACAATTGCAGCAAAATACTTTGTTCTCCATTGTTTAATTTGTGCTGTTTGTATTATTTAGTTTGTGCTCGTTTCATGCATGATTATATTGTTTTCGCTCTATATTGAAAGCACTCTAGGACAAATCAACTAGAAGAACTACCTTTATGATTTCTTAGTCTCACATGCTAATATGACTTACTCGCCCCCACCCCCCTTTGCCCCAGCCAATGCTATTTGTTCAGCCTTGTTTCTTTGTTGTGATTTGGGAACAACATTGAATAGAGGGATAAGGAAAGGGGTGATAATCATTGCATGCACTCTGAAAAATGATGTGCAGTTTCTGTGTACCAACGAAAATTTCCTGCAGTAGCGGATCCAGGGGGGGAATGAAATTCCGTCCATGTTTCTTTTTATGAGTATACATTGCACTGAATAAAATAACTCAATATGCATGATATTATGGCAAACGAGGGGGAATTTTCGCAAGAGACTGTTTTTGGAAGCTTGGTAATCGACGCACGACGATAACCGCTGGAAATGACTGTGTAAGTTTACCGAGCCACACAAATAAGACTGGCACTAGCGGGCACTCTTGTAGCATTTTTGATACAATCACGTGCAATTCTTGTAAAATCAACCGATGAAAGCTGTAGCTACATCCGAAATGTCTTTAAAATCTTACAAGGCACAGGCAAAAAGTATATTATTATTCAATTATGAATGCTGACTGCAAATGCAACATTTTTGATGCATAGTATCATGACCATTTGTTTGGAATGATGATGTCTACCCAAATGGGAATAGAACCTTTCAATTAGTTCATTGATTGCTAAGAAACGGCCTTGTCAGACTTTTTAAGCCATAAAGTGGTATGGCTACAAAATGTACGTACCTGTAAGATGCCATTTTTGATTTTTCTTGAAAAATAGAAAATAGCAGTAAATTTGAAAATTGGGCGATAAGTAATCAAAAATTGAAAAATTCAAAATTATCCCGGGCCAACTGCTCTCGATATGGGTTCCCATATTTGAAATTAGAAAGCAACCTAATCATGCACTATGCATGATCCTGATATTTGCGAGAATAATATTTTCCTTCCAAGTGTCGATAATTTTCTAGCTAATAGACTTTTTTCGCTAGCTTTTTTGAAAATTCAAATTTTCTTTCAGCAGATCTAGATCTAGAAATTTTCACGGAAATAACGTCTTTACTGAATTTAAAAGTCGATGTGTCATCGCATCCTTTTACTCTCGAAATTGAGCCCCAAGTAGCCTGCGCGAGGAACAAGTTTTCTTTCTCTTTTCATCCCACCGAGATTGCATGAAACATTATCAAATATTGATGAATTTCATATAACTTCTTACAGTCCATGTCACGTCGCAGAGACTATTGTCCAAAGTATCGTAATAAGTTGTGTTCGTAATTTATTATATTGTTATTATTTTTAAAAAAGACGAATTTTTAACCATTAACCGTCAAATCCCAAGGTTGGATTAAAAAAGAGTCGGGTAGAAGACATGTTGATATGCCAAAGATCCTCAAGGTAGAACGGGCTGTATATTTTAAAATGTTTTAATTTTTGTATTTGATACAAGGCGATTTTTTTACTTTTTAATGCTTTTCTCATCCCTTGCGTGACATTTTAATTTTTTATCTAACAGCAACAAAAATACAATATATAACTAAAGTTAGCAAAATCTTGAAATTTTGAGATGGGCGGCCGAAGTTGGAGGGCAGCGTCCTGC